>WJFF01000291.1:2712-14582 GCA_011800825.1 Fonsecaea pugnacius | reverse complement strand
CTTGGTCGATGGAACAAAGTAACGAGAAGCTGCGAGATACACCGTGTATTTGAATAAATCGATCACTCAGGCATCAAGGATGCAACCTACCTTAGGAACCCCTTTTCTGTTAGCAAATGGATTCCAGCTGGAGAGCAATCCGAATGTCATGAGGCTGAATGGACACTGAATAATTTCCAATGAAGTGCTGGTGGAAGATGTAACCTCAATCCAATCGACAAGCATACCAACAGAAGAAGTCATTGGGGATCAAACAGCGGAGGGCAAGGCTGAGACAGTAGTGAAGGGGTTCAGCCTCGTCGAGTGTCGCAGCTTGTTCCATCGGCCAAGGGGCATGCGGGGATCAGCCTGGCGATTGGCTGCGGCTCGCGCATCTGAAGCACCAATCGTAGCACCCTCGAGTCCTGTTTGAAGTCGAGTTTCACTTTGTCCACAGACGACGAAAGGCTTGGAAGAGAATCCACAGAAATGGATCTGTGGCTGGGAGAGGAGGTACCCAAAGACGGGAGGATGGGGTAGTCGTTCGATTGACTAAGGAGGCGAAGTCATCGTAATCATCGCTCACAGCTGCATTGACCATTATTCACCAGAGCATCCCCCTTTTGTGCAGCGCGTTGTAAAACAATGGGCGGGTTCCAGGGATACGATGACCTGCGTTTTCGTCAACAATGCGGGTGTTTCAAGTACATCGGAGGGGAGATGGTACGCATCCTTCGCCAATCGATCGACCTATTCGGCTGTTAGATGAACCGAGTTGAAGCGAGCTGTGTGTTGACTGTGATTATTGTTGTGGTACGGACTTGTAGGAGGTTCGTGTGGAAACCAAGAGTTTTACTGGGAGTTGGGGGGCTCGAAAGGACGAGGCACTTGTAAAAAGTGTCTCCAGCCTGTTTTCCAGGTGGTGCGGGCGGAATAATTGGTGCTGGTGCTCCCTAAATGCTTGATCTTGTGGCTAGTGATGCCTAAATGACCCCCAATACCATCAATTTGGCTGCACGACTTGCACAGATGGCAGACTGTGCCCTTGGCACATTCGACACTTCAGACTTCACCTCGTATCTTTCTGCGCCTTCTGGTCTCTCTGCCTCAATTTCGTCCTGTTCTTGATCGCATCTCAATTTGCCCAAGCATGCTGCGCTCAACATGCACCAGCTATATTAATTACGGGTGTTACCACACCAAAAGCCACAGTACCTGCTATTACCTCGACTTCGTGGGTGGTTGCTAGAGGATGAAACCCGCAGCCTGGCCTCAAAATGTTCCCATTGTTATGCCACCACGAGCCATCGAGAGTTGCAACATACAGATCAGACTTTGACGTATGACAAGATGCTCGCGGCAAGACCCTACAGTCGACTCGGTATCACATGAAGCCTGGGCCATTCATTATCATATCGCAATGATCGAATGAAGCCAAAGTTTCCAACCACGGACATGTGCACACCATACGATAACCTAGCATTCTAGGCCTCACTTGTGCTGTTTTCATTTCACGGACTTGTCCGGGTCGAGGCAAGACATGTTAGATACATGAAGAGGGTGACTTCGCAGGGTGTTGACGGAGGCAGATATTGCATACCACTCTCTCGATGACGGACATCATCAGAACTGCCCCCAACGGCTACCAGGAGGTCAGAACCGGGCTAGGATGGCGAAAGGTGCTCTCTCCAACCAGCACCGAAGCCACCTTCAGCCTTCCTGTCATTGATATTGGTGATATAGACCATCCTGATCGAGAACGTCGAAGGTCTGTTGCACAACAGATATGCCATGCCGCAGCCAATGTGGGTTTTTTCTATGTCAGTAACCATGGCGTTCCGGATACAGTTATCGAAACCATCTTCTCAGAATGCAAGCGCTTCTTCCATGAACTGAGTCTTGAAGAGAAAATGCAATACGACACAGAAAAGCATGAGCACTACTATGGCTATTATCCGATCAATCTTGACCCTAGTCTAACTGCAGGCGCAAGTACGTCGCGCGACTCCCCAAGACTGGCATTCCTGACATTTTCTAGAATTGAACGAAGGTATTAACTATGGCTACGAACCCGCCATTGACCCCGATGCTGTTAATCCAAAGAACAATGGCGACAACTGGTGGCCTTCGGAGAAACGTCTTCCTGGCTACGAGAAGAACGTCAAGGAATACATGTCTCATGTCCTCGTGTTGAGTCGAGCTCTGCTGCGAATGTTTGCACTCGGCCTCGATCTGGAGGAGAACTCATTCGACCACCTCGCTACTAAACCTTACTCTATTCTCAAGATGGCACATTATCCTGGGGTTCTTTCTGGATCAGAAGAACCCTCGTCGATCCGTCCCCACACCGACTACGAGCTCTTGACGATTCTCTTACAGGATAACATTCCCTCCCTCGAGGTCCTGTCCAATACCGGACAGTGGATCCAAGCGAAACCCATTCCGGGGACATTTGTAGTCAATATCGGGGATTCCATGGCCATGCTCACCAATGGCCTTTTTGTGTCCACCATGCATCGAGTGCTCAACCACTCAAGGCGAGACCGATACTCTGTTCCGTTCTTTCTAGGAGGTGAGCATCTTTACACCAGTCATCTCAATGCAACCTGCTGACTTTCTACAGCAAATCAGGAGGCGGAATTGAAGGCTCTTGAACAATTTGTCACGCCCGATCAGCCGCAAAAGTTCCAGCCCGTGACTTCAGGGGAATACGTCCGCCGATCTTTACAAGCAGTGTATTCAAAACCGAACATAGAGATTATCCGGGAGACAATCGAACTCCAAGGATAGGACACTCTCGAGGCACATGTCTATGGAAATGTGGTAAAATACCCAAGGTGCATAACACAACCTTCCTCTGCTTCTGTCAGCCTTGACGCATGAACTTGCACGCATGAAAGCGGATTATATTGTCACCCACGCTCCATCTCCAGCTATCTGCAGCAGTCACCCTTCATCATTCCGTCTCCCTGTTGTTACTTTACGAATCAAATCCGACACAGCATACCACAATACATGTCAGACTCGTCTAAGCCGTCAGCAGTTGATTGATCCTTCGGTATGGTAGCCCGTCCCCAACTGCAAACTCCACACCTCTTTATTATCTAACCTTGAACGTACCCGCAACGGAGCCCCAGTGTCCTCTCAATGAGACCACACGCCGAATGATGGCTACGGTAGATTCGCCTACGATTTGAAACAGGAATCTGGCTCTACGAGGTGTGCATTGCCCCGGTATTACAGGATTTGTCGTCGCAAGTGCGACTGCCCATGAGAAGCAGACCGACACATTCTTTACCATTATCAATGATAATAATCATACAAGTGCCCACGGGTCATCTCATGAAGGGCGGGTCCTCGGGCCGCTTTCCACCCTCTTACTCCATCCGGTCAAACTTGTGGAATATACATACATACATGTCTAGTCTAGAGGTTGAACAGTCCAGAATGAGAGGCCAATGCCCAGGCAACCCATTTGTGAGACCAATTCTCCCCATGGCAGGGGCCGTATTACACACAGTCAATGCATACAACTCTCACAAGCCGAGCATGTCACTCTTTCTTATATGCCCCTCAGATCCTCGTCTCCGAGACAGTGCATAATCCTCCGTGCTTGACCCGGCCAGTTGAGACTCGACTCACTTCTTGCACAGCCGGGAACAAGATGCCCGGACACGCATCCACGGCCATTTCTCCAGACAGTCCCGCCCCGAGCGTGGGACAAGACATGCAAGTCGACACCGCAGCCGCAGAACCAGTTCATGGCGTCGCCGCCACTGCCCGTGCGCAAGTCGCAGGTGCCGTTGACATCCCAGAAGGCGTGAAGCAAAAGTACGACGAAGAGCGGCAGAAGCGGTTACGGCCGGACGGCGATGCCCAGTACGTGGACCTGGCGATGTCGGAGCAGTTCAAGCACTATCGAGAAGACCCCTGGGTCGATGAGCGCTCGGAAAAAGTGACCATCAACAACGGCGAGCACGTCAAGTATCTCATTCTGGGGGGTGGAGTTGGCGGCCTCCTCTTCGCGGTCAAGCTCATCAAGACAGGCATATCGGCGTCTGAGATCCGTATCGTCGATGCCGCGGGAGGCGTGGGAGGAACGTGGTATTACAACCGCTATCCGGGGTTGATGTGCGATATAGAGTCATATTGCTATCTCCCTCTTCTTGAAGAGATGGATTACGTCCCAGAGCACAAGTATGCGTACGGCCACGAGATCAGGAAGTACTTGAACGCTGTTGCAGACAAATACCATCTCTCGGACATGGCCATGTTCCGCACTCTAAGATTAATACCCTCATCTGGGAAGAATCCAGCTGCTGGTGGAAAGTCGGCATGACCAAGGAGCGCAAATCGGGCTCTCAACTGAAGCTTGATCTGACTGCGGAGTTCGTCGTTGCAGCGTCTGGTCTGCTTCTGCATCCGAAACTCCCTGGCGTTTCTGGGATCGAAAACTTCAAGGGTGCTTCGTTTCACACGTCGCGCTGGGACTATTCTCTGACCGGCGGTTCTGAAGATAATCCCACCCTTGACAGGCTTGCTGGAAAACGAGTGGGCATAATAGGGACTGGCGCCACGGCTGTCCAGGCAATTCCGCAACTTGCCAAGTATGCAGGACACCTCACTGTCTTCCAGCGGACTCCTTCCTCTGTTGATATCCGTGGCCAACGCCCCACAGACAAGGACAGATGGACTTCAACCATTGCTTCTCATCCTGGCTGGTGGAGAGAGCGGAATCTCAACTTGGCAGCCCACCTGTCTGGTGCCCTTCGACCCGGTGACAGTAATCTTGTCAACGACCAGTGGAGCTCCTGCCGCTCATACCGTGGTGCGATTGGAGGGCCTGATCTGCCATCCTCGATGGAGGAGATCCCGGCCTTCGTGGCACATTTGCACGCTCTGGACCTGCCCCGCGCCGAACGAATCCGCCAGCGGGTTGATGAGGTTGTGAAGGACAACAAGACTGCTCAGGCGCTCAAGCACTGGTACACAACGTGGTGCAAACGACCAACATTTCATGACGACTATTTACCGTGCTTCAATCTTCCGAATGTCGAGCTTGTTGACACGAGTGGAAAGGGTGTCGATTGTCTCACGGCCACAGGAGCCGTTGTGGGCGACAAGGAGTATGCGTTGGACATTCTGATCTTCAGTACTGGTTTCCGCGCCCCTGGAATGGGCAGCCCTGCGTTCCGTGCAGGTATGGTAAGTCATGCTCTCTTCTTGGAAGTGTTTTGGGGGTTCAGCAGAGCCGCCGCCATCTGAACCGACTCTGTCTGCATCGGGCTAACAAGGAACAACAGAAAATTACTGGCAGGAACGGCAAAGACATGGACGCGAAGTGGGAAGAAGCCGTGGCGACGCTGCATGGGACTATGACGCACGATTTCCCCAACTTCTTCATGCCTGGCCCGTTCCAGGCGGCTGCAACGGGGAACCAGACTTTCACGCTCGACATCATGTCCAACCATGTGGCCCATATCATTAGCCAGGCTCAGGCAAAGCACCCGGGCCAGAAAATAGTAATCGAGCCGACGAAGGAGGCGGAAGAGATCTGGTCGCGGGAAGTCCTCAAAAGAAGCATCGCGTTCGCAGGGATGGCGGGTTGTACGCCTAGTTATCTCAATGGAGAAGGAGCCATGGACAGCTTGCCAATGGAGGCGAAGATGAAAATCGCCAGGATGAGCATCTGGGGCGAGGGCATCCAACGTTTCATGGAGACGCTTGAAGCTTGGGAACAGGCTGGTAAGCTCGAGGCGTTGGAAGTGAGGCCGGTCGAGTCCTAGACTGGTGGACATTCAAGTTCGGACTAGAGGCCTTGATCACTAAGAGGGATGGCTGTAGCCATTGTGGGGGACTGTGTCAAGACGGCGGGACGGAATCATTTGTGTGCTTCATTGACTGGTTAGACACGCCATGGGAGAGTGTCCTTTCGTCCGCAGGTCATAAACCGACCGGGCGCTGGGGGCTTGCCTTCTAGTAGGGAGTCCCTCAAGACATCAGTCACAGCACAGAGCCAATACGACTCAGATGCGCAGTACTGACATCGCCTCTCAAGGCCCCTGTTCGTGTCTGATCTGCAACCTCGGATGTCGGGAGAATCTACTGGTCTCTTGACGATCGGCAAGCACATTGCCTAGAGACCAGGTCGTTGGGATTGACGACATTCGACTTGGTCGAGGACATGTCCTTGGGGCCATGGAAAGCATCGTAGAGCAACATGATCAACGAATACCCATCTACATACTCTAGGTATGTATGTAGAAGAAGGAGTTTGTCAGGATGGAAACATCGCGATTCCTGGCCCCGGATAAAAACACATTCCGGCGCCAAGCATCATGTCGGTAGTCGGCGTCCCAGTCGTGCCATCACCACCGACTGCCGGTTAGACTTCATCTCTTTTTCTCCTCTGGCATGACCTACTTTGTGAAATAATTGATACTTTGTTGCTGGTTCAGCAACTGAGTGAATCACCACGCTGGATGTTGCCGGGTGGATCGTCTATCAGCTCTCGACGAAGCCCCAAGATCCATGCAAACTTGACCCCAGCATTCTGGATACCTCGGGGTATGACCAATTTTACTCCTTGGGTACGGCAAAGGCAGTTGCAGTCCTTCCTAGAGCCGTCACGCTCGACAGAAGACGTGGAGATGTTTGGAAATGAGACTGAATCCAAGGGTTTGTGGTATCAACGACGTCGTCACCTATTCCGTGTGCCAGGACTTCAAGAAGCCGCCGGGAACTCTACAGGGTAACAGGTTTTCCCTTCATTAAGCCATGACTATGGTGTTACTAAGGATCCTATGCTCCTCACGACTTATCCTTTCGAGGGGAGAGTTGGACGCATGAGATCTGGGCCATGAAACCGGGCGTATCGCCATTACTAGCTCTCAGAAATCGAGCCGAGGGACCACAACCAGGAAACTCTACATCAGAAGTCACTCGTTCTCATGGCGATGTCTTCCATTCCAATATGCCGCTTTGACTATGGAAGGGAGCCATCGCCTAGGACGGACGCTGCCTTTGTGCCTCAGGAGATCGGCCTAGAACGACCGCGGAATGGTTGGTTTCTCAACCCGAAAATTGTCCCAGGCAACCATCCAAGGTGACTATGCTCAAGTCAATGAGGGATTCATGGGACTGACACACAGATACGGGTTGAGGATACCATCCCTAATCACCACTGGCGGCACGAGCTCACTACATTCGTGTTCAGATAGGCTCCATGGCAGACGAGTGAGGCCTCAAAACAAATGCTTTCCTCGCTGCAACGACTGTATGATCTCAGGATTCAAAGTACTTCTTCATGCCTATGAAGTGTACTGGAAGGTAGGTGCCATTGCAGCGTCGAACAGGAGACGTCAGGCGCTGCAAGTTGATCATCAGGAACGGCGGCAATATTGACAACTCTGCCACCATTGCTGCCCTCCCATCTGTCTCTGAGCTTAGGCTCAAGAGGTTAGTCTGCCAGCAAGTCTCTTGCGCTGCAATGACCACTGTTGTTCGGATCCAGAAACACCCGGGCTTTTTCCAGAGTGCGCAGCAATGACTTCACGCGACACCAGCTTCACGAGCTGGATCACCATCTAGATGGGCTTTTCTCTGGTCCTTGAAAGGGATCGCAGGAATATTCGCCCCCCAGATGACTGGTGGCATAACCTTGGTCGCCAAACCGATGATAGGAGCAGTCTGCGGTGATACCAGAGATACCCTGAGATCTCGGGAAATGAGACAACAGCACCTCATTTCAAGCGAAACACGTCGCTTGTTCACCGGTTGCGGCGTCCAGAAAGTGGCTGAATCAGGAACGAAACCCCCCAATAACGAATGTGGAGGGCTATCGAGATCTGAGCGCACATGACAGGCCTCTACGGGAGCACGAGGAGCTATCTGGTTGCGATTGGGGGGCTTGGGATTGGCGGTTCCCAATCAGAAAAGATATTGAAGTGAACACCTCACAAGCACAGCAATGCAGCCCGCAACCGCCAGTAAGTTTCGGAGTCGACACAAGTCGAGTGGCCTGGGCTGATAAACTAACCATAATTGGGGTTGCACGGCGGCCAGGGTTGATGCATTATTATATGTCTACCGGTACCGATGTCCCATTATCTTTTTGTCGATATTTTTGTTTCCGCCAACAACGACACCCCCGAAAATTATGTTGCCGATGATTCCATGAACGGCCCCAAGATCAAAGATACTGACTTGCCCACCGGCATTGAGGCCTTGCGACAAGCCGGCATCGCCCATATCGGCGCAATAACCACAGAGCCACAGTATTCTGGGGCGCCAGCCACGCACATCCTACAACCCCTCTCCCCTCCGAGGTACCACAATGTCGATACGCATTATTATTCCAGCTTGTCGCCGAGCGACGCTGGGCATGATCAACAGCAAATACCGGGACGATTAGACTACTACATGCAAAGCCCTGACCACGCAGCGGAGATGGCAGCCAAGGAAGAGAGGCGCAAACGCAACACCGCCGCCAGCGCACGGTTTCGCATGAAGAAGAAACAGAGGGAGCAGGCCTTGGAACGGAAGATGGGCCAGGTTCAGGACAAGAATGCGAAATTAGAAGAGAAGGTCAATCAGTTGGAAATGGAGAATAAATGGCTGAAGGATTTAATCACGGAGAAGAACAAGAGACCTGTGGGCGACTACGGAGAACATGAAGATGATCTTGAGGCATTGGCACATGGGCGTATTGTCAACGGGGCGAACGACACTGACCACAATGGATAGAGTCGAGGACCAGAGCCCTTTTTCCTAGGTATACAATCTTTTCAACGACAACTCAAAGGATCTTTGAAGGGGGGGAGGGGGAGGGAATCTGTGCTTGGTCAAACAAAGAATCAACGCAGGAGGCCCGCGGGCCGCGCTGGACACTGGGGAGAAGTTGATATCAGGGATAACGACGCATCTTCATTTCTCACGAATCTATGCTGTTAGTTTTGATGACCAACATCTTCCTAATTCCTGCACGTTCACCAGTCAAAGATAGTCAGTTCCTAGTATGTTTCGCATCGGACGGGCTCCATTTGAAGTCGTCATTAGAGCTGTGATGAGGATTGGGAGTTGTGGCCTGATCACGCCATTCTGTGGGACAAGCACGCCTAAAAAGGGTTTCTAGGTGGGAAGTCACAGCCTAGTGAGCCCCAGAAAAGGGCCCAGGATGCCTATTGCAGAACCCTTGACGCCCGGAAAGGAGCATTTAGGCTTGTCCGGCGCAAGCTCGGGGGGAGTCTCTCCCCAGTCTCACCGCCAGAAACGGCCGTCTCAACGATGAGCAAATCCATTACCACGTGCATTATCTGAGGTGAAGGCGCAGGTGTTGGAAACAATGGTTTCTCATATAATTGGAGTGACTTAGGTGCAGCTATAAGATAAATCGCCCACAGCAGAGGAAGACGCAATGGTCTGGTGGAGGTCGTCGTTGCTTGTGCTCCTGGCGGCTGTAGCCAGCGGCCAGGCCAACGACTTGGACCGCAGCCATGGAATCAGAGGACAGCAGCCTCTCACTTCCAATGCGCAGTCCAGCTCCAGGCCAAACATCGTCTTCATCTTGACTGATGATCAGGACCTGCGCATGAACTCTCTGTCTTACATGCCCCATGTGAAGGAGCACCTCATTGACCAAGGCACATTCTTCCAGCGCCATTACTGTACCATCGCCCTCTGTTGTCCGTCACGCGTGAGCTTGTGGACAGGGAGAGCAGCCCATAACACCAATGTCACCGATGTCAATCCTCCCTATGGTCTGTTCCTCTCCCTCGATACCACGATCCTTCAGAACACCTCCTGACTGCATTGCTCTCTAGGCGGCTATCCCAAGTTTGTCAGCCAGGGCTTCAATGAGGCATGGCTTCCCATCTGGCTGCAAGATGCGGGCTATACCACGTATTATACGGGCAAACTGTTCAACTCCCACAGCGTGAGGAACTACGACTCGCCATTTGTCAACGGGTTCACGGGTTCCGACTTCCTCCTGGACCCTCACACCTATGAATACCTGAACGCCAGCTTCCAGCGGAACCGGGAGCCTCCTGTCAGCCATGAGGGAGAGTATTCCACCGACGTCCTCGCCAGGAAGGCGTATGGATTCCTGGAAGATGCCATCTCGGCGGAGAAACCGTTCTTCCTGACAATTGCCCCTAATGCTCCTCACAGCAATGTCAAATTTGAGGAGAGTTGGTTCAACGGGAGTGCTTCGGCTCACACAATCACGACCACTCCTCCCATCCCAGCTGATAGGCACAAACACTTATTCCCAGATGCTGTGATCCCGCGCACTCCAAGCTTCAATCCAGACGAGGTGAGTCTGTCGCTCGCTTCCCAGGCCTGAACTGACCACTTGGACGCAGCCTCACGGCGTTTCCTGGATCAGCAGTTTGCCTAAGCAGAACCAGACAAACGTCGATTTCAACGATGAGTTCTATCGCAACCGATTACGCGCCCTCCAAGCGGTCGATGAGATTGTCGATGGTGTCGTCGCTCGTTTGAAAGAGCATGGAATACTCGACAATACTTACGTGTTCTACTCGACCGACAATGGCTACCATATAGGTCAACACCGCCTGCAACCGGGCAAGGAGTGTGGCTATGAAGAAGACATCAATATACCATTGATTGTCCGTGGTCCCGGCATACCAAGAGGGAAGTCGAGTGATCTTGTAACGTCCCATACGGATCTGGCGCCTACCTTTCTATCTCTTGCAGGCGGACAAATTCGATCCGACTTCGACGGCAGCATAATTCCCTTGGCTGCCAATCAACTCGATGATGACTCTGTCGAGTCGCGCGGAGAGCATGTGAACATTGAGTACTGGGGCTTTGCACTTGCAGAGGGCAAATACGGGAGTGCAATGTACTGGAACAACACCTACAAGGGACTCAGAGTGATCGGCACCGACTATAATCTGTACTACAGTGTATGGTGTAGTGGTGAACACGAACTATATGACTTGAAGGTATGTTCATTCTGCGTCTCGGGTGGGATTTTTACAATACTGACAAGTCCCAGAACGATCCTTACGAGACACATAATCTGTTCAATTCGAACCACTCTTCTATCTTCGAAGTTCCGACCACCGCGCCGACCACCTCACCAACCACAACCACTTTACAACACCTCATCTCGCGGCTGGATTCACTGGTCATGGTTCTGAAGACATGCAAAGGACGGACTTGTACACACCCGTGGGAGACACTCCATCCTCACGGCGACGTAGGCAACCTGCAAGATGCCCTTGATGCACGCTACGACGACTTCTATGAGCTTCAGCAGGAAAGAGTTCGGTTCGAAAAGTGCGAGAAGGGCTACATCCTAGAGAGCGAAGGCCCTCGGCACGTGAAAGCATTCTCGCCTGAAGATCACGGACCCAGGGGAGGAGTGCAATGGAGTGAGCTAGTATAACACTTCACCGTAGTATAGAGAGGCCGAATCGACATCCCACACTCTTGAAGCGTTATCTCAAGAGTCCAGCCGCACTCGCGACATTTTCCCTCGCTTGCGCAAAGACATTGAATTGTGCCTGCGGCCGAGAAGTTCCACTTGATGGAGGTTGGTGGCGCGCTGAAGGCCCCGATAGACGTAGGCAGCTACAAGTAGAAATGCTTGACGCTCGATGCGTGCTCGCTTTGTGTTTTTGCGTGATCACAATGCGGATCCTTTCCACGGACTGGCCTTCCCCGTCAGGCCCTTCGAGGCCGTCCAGCCCATCCAGCTTTTGGTTGGGCGAGCATGCTGCCGTTGTTGACCGACCTTTGGGTGGAATCCTCCGAGTTGGGATTATGACTGGATCCAGACACCAGTCACAAACGAGTCGATAAAATATGCTGGGTTTCATTGACTCTCGCCTTTGCGAGACCACTGCAATACACTGTCATGG
>WJFF01000290.1:0-25327 GCA_011800825.1 Fonsecaea pugnacius | reverse complement strand
GAGATATAGAATAAAAAAGTAACTCCGCCAAAGAAAAAGGACAACGCTGATACCACAATGGATAGAGCACGCCGGGCTTTTGTTTATATGTGTGTGTGCGTCCCCCCAAAAAAGGCCGAAGCTATACCATTCCCCCCAAAATTCCCCCTTTCGCGTTCGCGTACGTAAGAGACCTGCTGTCATTGCCCTTGCGATGAGTCAATCCTACCTGTGGTGCCTCTCTCGGTCGTGACTTTCCTGCCGGTCCAGCTCGCGGCTGACCAAGGCAACGCACTCGTCCATGACGTCCGTACCGATCCTCCACTTCTTCAACACCACCCCTCTCGAATGCATGATCTCTTCGGCCCTTGCCCATCGCCTGCGCCAGATCTCCAGTTTCTTGTCGTACGGTGCGTTTGCGCCCGGAGGTGGGGGGATGGAACTCCCATCGCTGGCTGTTGCGAGAGGATCAGAGCCCGGGTAGCCATAGCCCGTGGCCCATCGTGCGGCCGCTGCTGGGTAAGACGATATTGCCCTTCGAGCAGGCAGGGGTGGATTCTGGCGACTGTCGTTCGACACGCCGGCTTGATCGGATGAAGTAGTCGCGCTACGGGTAGGTGAGGATGAGCGGATTGCTGGGAGAGCGTTATATGCGGAGGAGATTTGACGCCGTGCTACCGCCACATAGCCGTCATCAGCTCGCGACGAGTTACTAGCAGCGGTGGACGTGCGGGAGACTGTGGGTGTAAAGGATGGTGGGATGGAGGTCGAACTGGATTGTCTTGTGAGTTCAGAGGGGAATTGAGGCTGGCTTTGATTCTGACGAGGCGAGGAGAATGGCGCTCTTGAAGGAGGCTGTGGCGCCGGCTCGCTATTGGAGTGCCCGGTGTTGGCGTCCGTCGTCCGTCCACTTCGCCGCGGTTTAGGTGGTGGTGGTGGCGGCGACTTCTTCTTCACGGCCTCCTGGGTCTCGGTGTCTGATGACGCCAGCGATCTCTCATGGTTGGTGGGTGGCGTTAACTGGGAGGTAGAGAAGTTTCGTAAACTCGAGGGCTTGTTGGGTTTGTTGGGAGCATGGGGTTTGCCGTTTGCGTCAAGCTGGCGCATGTCACCCAGGTGACTAGAAGGCTTTAGAGAGCCCTGTTTCGCTTCCGAATCGTCTGTGAAATCAATGAGATCTCCCTCTGCGACCTTTGGATCCACCATCGATCTTGGTCTCTCAGGTAAAGCGGGCCTGTTCTCAGGAGCATCGGTTTTCGCGTCTCCAGGCGATCGAGTAAGTCGTCCGCCATCTCGTGAAACGATGGAATCCGGCGGCGTGTTCGATATTGCTTGGTCAAAGAAACCCTTTTTGACTGGTGTCGTCACATCTCTGATGAACACTCCCAATACCCGTCCTGGGTGTTCAAGGACGACATCAGTGTAGACTTCCAGATCTGCCTCTCCACTATCCCCAACAAGGATAAATTTGCGCTCAGGGAAATCATTCATGATTCGGTCGAGGGAACCGCGCTTGCGTTCTGCGGCAGGTTCGAATATTCCCTGTAGCATTCCGGAATACTGCTTGAGGTGGAACGAGCCTGGTGGTAGTCCCGCTAGGGAGAAATAACTGCGCAGCAATGGATACATCTGCCAGGGAGAATTCGAGACGTAATGGAGCTTGACACCCATGAGAGCCAGTTTCGAGTACCATTCCTTGACGCCTTTGATGGTCAAGTCGCCTAGTTCTCGAATGAAGGCGTTTTTGAAAATCTCTCGCGCACCGCTGCTGATCCCAGAATGCTTGATCGTATCGTCAATGTCGCTGACCAGACTCACGCCCTTGCTCTCGGTCACGATAACATCCTCCACCGCAGACAGCTTATCCGAAGCCAGAACTCGGACTTGGTCAGGCACAAAGTCCAAGGCAGCTCGCAAGTTGAAGTGACCTGACTCATCTGTAGTCACCGACTTGGAAGTCGACTTCGACTGGTTGAAGAAGAAGACCGTAACCGGTACATGTGCAGTTGGCATTGACATGAAGGGCTTTAGCCGTGTCAAAAGCAACTCGTTCGCCGCCGACAACTCATCTCTGCTCATATTCGCCGGTTCATTCCACGACTGACGCTTAACCGTCGACCGCTGACCCGGATCTTCGTCCTCAAAATCTGCCGATGTTGTCATTGATCGTGTTGGGGAGTTCGATCGACTACCGCGAGGGGTTCCGCTGCCTGACGGAGTCAAACTGTAGGTTCCTTTAACCGCCGCATCCGCTTCTCTCTGCCCCCGACGGGTGATATTCTCTGCTTCTCTTGCGGCAACTTCATCCTCATACATGGACGAACTGTCATCCTGTGGTATACGATTGGTGGGAGCTTGGCTCGACGGACGCGAAGTCGCGGGACTGGGAGTGGGAGCGTAGATGCCGCTCAGTCTCCTCGCGACCGCCACAAGGAGCCGATTCTTCCTATTCAACGGCCCTTGTTGAGGGGAGTAGATCCACCCCCGAACATCAACGTCGACGATGGCGTTTGTATCTTCGTATTTTTCCCACTCTCGTTTCCAATAGTCCGCGTCTCCGCTGCTATGCGGCGTTTCCAGCGACTCGTGCGTCCCTGGAGGATATCGAGCGGTGTCATCGTGCCGGCTATTCCGCTTCGTATGTGGCCTCGCATAGCTGGGAAACAGAAGCATCTCCTCATTCTCACTTCGCACAATCTCCACATCGGGCCAATCTCTCGACGTCCCCGCCTCGTTGACGCTGTCCTGCAGCCTTTGCTGTATCTGCGCCTGGTACGTCTGTCTCAGCTCATTGGCCGCCCTCAGATATCCCTTGACCTTCTCCCTCCTTGCGCCCGGCGCCCGATACCCGCCATAACTTGTCATCTGATCGGTTGCTGAGGTTGATCTCGTTCCCCGCCAACTGTGTCGACCACCAGCATGGTGCGATGGTCCATATATAGCCCTCAGAATACGGCTCTTTCCGAAGCGCCGCCGCAGGAATGAGGCTATACGGCTGTTTCCAGCCCTACGCCGTAATAGAAAGACGAGATCTCGGCTGGCTTCTCTCCTCTCTCTTTTTTTCTGCTGCCTGCGCACAATAGCCCGGTAGATGCTCGACTGTGCTTGCAGGCGCAGCTGAGGGATATATTCGTGACGGAACCCCAAGTATCTTTCACGAGCGCGCCGGTGCGTGTTTGGGAAGAGGTAACGGAGGAGGGAGAAGGCGTTTCGGGACCTCGTCAAGCCGCGGAGTGGAGGAGCCACGATGTGTAGTTCAGGGTCGACTGGTGGGGATTATTTCCCCAGGTGCTGAGAGCGGGCACTCTAAGGGAATGTAGTTACTTGGGGGGAGAGATGGTGACTTTATAAATCAGCGCATGACTGAGGCTCAGCGAGTAACAACTTCCAGGGTTACACGAGGAATGAGTGGCAGTGTACGAGGGACAGTTGTATCTCTTGGTTAATTGCTGCGGTCTGTGTTTTGGTTGCCGCCTCTCCAAATCTACCAAGTACGTCATTCAGCCTTGCGGCTGTGGATCCATCCATATATCAACCATGTTTTATTATTGTCCTGATTGTCTTCATCACATACGTCGCTCTGTGGTTTGCTTCCAAGATAGATCCTCTGCACTGCACACCCTAAAGCTGAACACGCGACAGCCCCAAGGTATGGTTAGGAAGCTCCCACACTAACTGCGGCAAAGCTCAGCCTGCGTTGTCAGCATTATGCGTCGGCCACAGATGTGCTTCTCATCCCGAGCCCCAATTTTTGTCAAGCACGGCATTGACCCTCTCGACTATTCTCCGTCCCAAGGCATCGGCAAATATGACCATGCGCTCATCCGGATGCATCTCGACGAACCTTCTCAAACCCCAATTCTGGTCAAACGTGGTCTGAGGTGGGCCTGCTTCCCTCAATCCTCCAAGGACAACTTGGGCTGCCATCGGATTCAGCCCGGCCACTCTCAAGAATTGCTCCCACAAAGTCTCTTCGTTGATGAGTTTGGCGGTGTCTATCTTCGGACACAGGGACTGAGACGGATGGGTATCTGGAAAGCCATGGCAACAAATCAAATTCCAGGTCAACCTACTCAGCGCATCCTCCACTGATTGAGATGCGTTCCTTGGCCAGACCCATAGAGGGATCGCATGAAGGCCATGATGACTAGAAATATTGGCACAAAACCCTGCAAAAGTAGTCATTGTGTCGATTTGCGACGGCAACAAGCTATTCTCGAGCCCCGTCATCGTGATCAGGATGAACAGTTGAGTATAATCGAGTGCGAGTTCCAGGATCCTGCTCTGAACCATGCCTTGGCCTGCTTGGTTCCCCTGTCCAGGCAAACTTTTCTGGTTCAATGCCTGCATATTTGTGAAGATGAGAGCCGCCCTCGGGTTCAAAATGATGTCGGGAGATGCAGAAGGGCGTGTATTGCGGTCAGATTTGCTCATTTCGCGGTATATCATGTTAAGCTGATTGCCCCCTTTTGTTTCAAGAAAACTGAAAAGTGAAGGACATTTTTGGAGATTTGCTGTCTCGACCAAAATTGCTCTGGACCACTTTAAACCCAGAAGTGGGTAAGTGTCGTTGTTCCCACTGGTGTGTGCAGCGTCGGCTGGCGTTGACGGTACCTGGATGGTAGAGGGGTTCAGCTCGGCCAGGGCTTCTGAAGGCTGTAAGAACGGTCTGCCTTCCAAGATGGCATGGCTTCCCCCTTCAGACTGGGTCGCCTGGATGGGGTCGTCTGCGAGTTCATCTGCCGAAGGGTGTTTTGGTGGTGCAACTCTCTTGAACTTTGCTCCTCGTAGATCAAGAAATGCCTCCAGTGCCTGAGACGCCGAGAAGCCGCTCAAAGCAGGGCTGGTCTTGTGTGGTACCATATTCTTGACTTCGTTGAAGTGCAATGTACGAGGGTTGTTGGTTGGAGACCTGCGGCTCGAATCCGGCGCCTGATTGAGTCTCTTCAAGGGAATGACGGGCTCGACCACTTTAGACATGTTCTCGTGTAAGTCAAAGTCCTCTTCCATTTCACTGTCGCTGTCGTCGTTCTTGTCAAGGATGCGGAGTCCAGACGGTTTCCAGAGCAGTTGTTCACTCCTGATAACTCCTTGTGGGGGGCACACCAGTCTGCAAATGTTGCTGTCGCCTTCTATACTGTCGACAAAGTCCAGCTTGGTGAACTGTGTTGGAAAGGGAGACCAACTGAGTTTCTCGTCATGCTCCGAAGGCCTCGTGTTCGGGGTGAGCAAGCACACCTCTTCAAGTTTGTGCGTGAGAAACTCAATTCCCTGACCGCTACATGGCGACGCAACCGAAAAGGGTTCCAACAGAGGCACTGGTAGTTTCAAATCCTCCTCTGGAATGCTGACTTTGTCACCTCTCAAGCGGGCATCTATCTGTTCCTCCGCTTTCTCGGCGAACTTGAGCAGCTCTTCATCTAGGTCATCCTCCATTGCCCCAAGCTCATCTTCTTCAGACCTGTTCGTCGTGGATAACATTACCTCATGAAGAGAACCTAGCTCATGGCTGTTGATCGGACCTTCCGTGGTGACTGGGTTAGGCTGAACTTCGATGCCGGGCTTACTTGGAGCCGTGGATGGAGGGACCAGGGCTCCAGAGGCTTGTACATGCCCAGGAGGAGACGGTAATGTGACTGCCGTATTGCTTGACCGCTCTGATTGAGAAGACGATGAGATCATTGGCACATCAAGGTGCGGATTTTCGAGGTCTTTCCTCGCTTGGTGATCCTTGTCGAGCGATGCACAGATTGCTTCTACCTGCAAATCCTCCTCGAACTCCAAATGGGCCGCGTCTTGAACCTCCATCAGGAGCTCTTTGGCTATTGATGGACCCGTGCCGTCGATCTCTTCGGACGGTATTTGGTCCTTCTCCTTCATCTCCCTGTCGACTTGAAGCAGAAGACTGTCCCAATCAATGCATTCTTCGGACCGTAGCGGGAAGTCTAGGTCGGGAGAGGACGGGCTTTGTGGCACCGGCGACTCTGGCATCAACAAGGGCGTCAGAGATCTCGGCCGCGGTGTCTAGATTCCTATCAGTTGGGTTTGAAGAAGAGGGCCTGGGAATCAAGTCTTCACCACGGCGGGGACAAGGCTGTTGAATATTGTGGCTTTTGTATCTTCATTCAGAGTGTCCTTCAGCGACGCGGACAAGTGTGCCAGAGCCTCTTTTGTGGTATGCCATCTTTCATCTTCCAGCTCTTGTTCGACTTCCCTCAACGCACGACCGGACTGGATATCATTCCATTCATCTTCGTAGTCCTCTCCTGATGCAGAACTGATCAAGGAGCAAGTCTCGAACAAGTGTTCAGTATCAACATGACGTGATGCTTCGCGCCTGAAACGCCAAACATCGTATTTGTGGTCCCCTGTAAGCAACGGCTCCTCAAATTTCAGGTTTTGCACACGATGACGCTCTGGTAGGAAGTTGGTCCAGTTCACGATAGCGTGTTGGTCTAGGATACTCTCAGCCAGCATGACGCCTTCATGGCGGGTGAGCTGCAACTTTGCCTCTCTAAATTCGTCAGCGAATACCGAGAAATCTGGGTCTGGCAGCTCTTGGTCTTCGTCCGCTTCTCGCAGCGGTATATGGGAGATGTTTTCCAGGAGATCGTCCGCGGTATGGTCAGTAGCAAGGCCATGGAAACGGGCATATTCGTGGACAGATGGTGCAGTCATTTTGAAACACACAATCCAGTCAACTTGAACTCAATCTCTTCAAATCGAAGGCGGGGAGGTGCAGGCAAGAGGAAGAGGAAGAGCAGGACGTGAACCTCCATCTCAGGTTGCCAAGCCTGAGCCTTGGGACTCAGTATGTATGGATATTCGCTATACCTACGTATGTAGTCATTGGAAACTTTTGCAAACACACAGAGAGACGTTCCCGTTGACATCTTGTGTGCTTGTACACCTTCAGCACTTGGTTAGTCGTTGTAGTTTGATCTTCCCGACCCATCCTTATTGGGCTTTGGCAGGCCCCATTTCTTGTTGAACTCTTCCTCCTGAGACTTCCCGACAGGATCAAAGTATGGCTTCTCCCCAGTCACGGTAACCCGCACGCCATGTCGTCGATGCGGTTGGAAGCCGAACGTGGCGCTGTGAATTGTACACCGGTTGTCCCAGATGGCAACATCATGCTTTCCCCATTGAAGACGAACGTGCGCCTCTTGGGTCGTGGTGATGAGTTCATTGAGGTATCGAATGATGGCGTCACTCTCAGCTCTGGGGACACCGACGATCTTTTTGACGAAGCCTGGATTGAAAAATAGGCACTTCCACCCTGTGACCGGGTTGACACGGATCAAGGGATGTTCGGTAGTGACGGGTTCGCGCCGGACGGGTCTGCCAGCTGCACGAGATCCTTGGGCTTGCTCCTCTGCCGAATGGAGTGCCGTCAGGCTTTCGAGATATTTCTGCATTGGTGCTGACAGGACATCGTAAATTGCATATTGTGAGCACCAGAGAGTGTCACCGCCACCACCTCGTGGTGGACCGCTCAATACTTTGAGAGATGTATATGATGGAGGCTGGACTTCATAGCTCACCTTCGGGGATATATCAGTATATATCACTCAAACAATGAGCTGGGGTTTGTCTTACATCCGAGTGCCACAGATACGTTGGCGTGAAGAGAGCACGTTGGTCCAGTGACTGTTCTGTTGTGTAGATGACATGCACGTCTTCAAGCCCTTCTTTCTCGGGCACCGAAGTCGTCGCATGTTTGTGGAGCGTGCCGAAGAACTTTCCCAGCTCCCTTTGGGCCTCGATGTCGAAATCTTCCTGGTTACGGAAGAAGACGACCCCGCGCGTCGCAACAAGCCTGGCCAGGTCACACTTTTGCGCATCGGTGAGCTGGGTCAGCTTGATGCCAGTGATCTCCGTGCCTATCTTTGGGATGTAGTCAAATACATCTTCGGCAGCGTCAAGAAGATTTCGGAACCGCGGATCTCCACGGAGGCCTTTGTCTTCATAAGGGATATCCTTCAGCGCATCCCAATGGATATCAGGGAAGCGTGGACGAAGGGAATCATATGGATAAGACTCATGGCCGTCTGGCTGCACATGACCTGGTTCGTATATCTCTGATAGCTTGGTTTCGGCCTTGGTAGTACTGCGCCTAGACTCCTTGTCTAACGAAGGCGCTGTATCCGGGGCCTTCGTCTTCAGTGGACCAGCTGAGTACGACTGATAGTCCAACAGAGTAGGTTCCTCCGCATGAGGTGCCATTTTGCAAAGTCGAAGCAACCAGTGCGTAGTCAGGAACAAAGCTGGTAACCAGAGTGGAAGCCGGGTTGTAGATCAGTGCAGATTTCGAGTCTGATATACCTTGTCTCCATTTCTATACTGACCGCGGATTGCTATTTTCGAGCTAGAATTGCCTCATCGCGTGGCAAACACGCCGAGCTACTCTCCATGCTTCCCTGTCAACAGCGGCCGCTCTCCACATACCATGAACATAGAGGTTGTCATCCAATTGCTTGTTGTCACGAACTAGACTTACCTGTTCGCCCAGTCCTGGAGGGCTTTGTTTGAACTCTCGAATCTGATCGCGTCACTCTGTACAGCAGATCTTTTCGAAGGGTCCTTGTCCTGGTTGACGTGTTGCGATAACATGAGTATCATGAGAAGACGGCTGATTGAGGTCGGGCCGGATCCTTCATGCGAGGAACAACGCAGATTGATTGGCTCGGGAGGATTACGAACGACCCACCGCAGATGAGCACGCAAAGAATCAGCTTCGTGTCGTCAATCTGGGCGGAATGGATGCTGGACTGATTTCCACTGGAACGTCGACTCTATCGAAGGGCGTGACAGTGACTGCCATGTCTCGAACGAGAGGCCGGATGATGTCTGGGATTACTTGGTCTGAGGGTGAAATTCCTTTGCAGGTGTGGGTCTATGTACTCGGTATTCTCTATGACTTCCCAAAATGGCTAAGTACAGAAGGCATGCGGACTCAAAGACCACCCACTCTATATCACCTTGATCCCCCCCGAAGCCCATGCCTTCCCAGGCACAAACACCTCCAAACCAACAGGTCCGAAAGACTCCCCTGCCACCTCTCCGTTTCGTCCCATCTACCATAAAACGCCGCAGAGTTGCTTCGGAATTCCTTTGAATCCCCTATTCCATTTCAATCGTGCCAGGAGGCTTGCTCGTAACATCGTACAATACACGGCATACACCATCAACTTCGTTGACGATTCGGTTACTGACGCGCTTGAGGAAGTTGCCATCAAAGGGAAACCAGTCAGCCGTCATGAAGTCAGTTGTCTCAACAGCTCGCAGGGCGATCACTTGAGCATGCACTCTCTTGTCGCCCATGACACCCACGGCTTTGACGGGGAGAAGCGCAGCAAACGCTTGTGAGATTTTCCGATATAATCCAGCCGAGACGATCTCGTCGATGAAGATTTTATCTGCGTGTCGAGCAATCTTGAGTTGGGATTCATTAACCTCACCAAGAATCCGAATTGCCAGGCCAGGTCCGGGGAATGGATGCCTCCAGACAAGATCTTCGGGTATGCCCAGATTGGTGCCCAAAGCCCTCACCTCGTCTTTGAACAACTCTCTCAGCGGCTCAATCAACTTCAGATGCATGTTCTCCAGAAGACCTCCAACGTTATGGTGAGTCTTGATGGTGGCGGATGGCCCTTTGAATGAAATGCTCTCAATAACGTCGGGGTAGAGTGTGCCTTGAAGTAACCACTCGATGTCGCCAGCTCGGGGAGAGTTTGCTGCGGCCTCAGCGATTGCTTTTGCCTTGTCCTGGAATACTTCAATGAAGGTATTGCCTATGATTTTTCGCTTGGTTTCAGGATCAGAGACCCCTTTGAGTCGGCCCAAGAACAGGTCCGCAGCGTCGACCACCGTCAGATTGATACCAAGATGCCTCGTCAATGTCTCCTTGACTGTTTCTGCCTCATTCAGACGAAGAACACCATTGTCAACCAGGACTGCATGGAACCGATCTCCGATGGCCTCTTGCATGAGTTTGGCTGCAACAGTGGAATCGACTCCACCACTCACGGCGCCAATCACTTGACCTTTCGGACCAACCATGGCTCGAATGCGTTCAATTTCCTTGTCGACGAACTTCTCCATAGTCCAGTCTTGCCGAGCCTGGCAGATCTTGACTGCGAAGTTGCTCAGAATTTGGGTACCGCGCGGTGTGTGGGTGACTTCGGGGTGGAACTGGATGCCGAAGTACGGTCTAGACATGCTAGCGATACCAGCGAAGGGTGCATTGGCTGTACTCGCGATGGGATGGAAGTTGTCAGGGAGTTTTGACAGCTTGTCCCCGTGACTCATCCAGACCTCGATATCATCTTCAATGCCTTCGAAAAGGCGATCGATGTGCTCTTCCTTGCCAGTGTGTCTCTCGATTTTGACTATCGCATGACCGTACTCTCTCTTTTCACCCGCCAACACGTTTTTGCCAAAATGCCACGCCATCTCTTGCAGTCCATAGCATATGCCTAGTATGGGTACACCGAGATCGAATGCCGCAGGATCAACATGGGGTGCGCCATCCTCGTACACTGAGTAGGGCCCCCCTGATAGAATGATACCCTTTGGCTGAAAGTGCAAGTCCGCAATTTTTTGGGTGCATGGTAGCATCTCCGAATAGACGTTGAGCTCGCGCAGTCGTCGTGTTATCAGGTGTGAATATTGAGATCTTGGACCAGCCGTAAGTCGGTGCACTTGGAGAATAGGGTAGTGGAAATCTGCGACTTACCCAAAGTCGAGAACGAGGATGGTGTCGAATGTCTTCGCAGGGACATTGACTGCGGCGCCATTGACCTCGCCATTGATGTTGACAGCCATGACGACCGGGGGACAGGGTCGAATGCGCACAAGAGATATCAGGGAGGGAGGCGCAAGAGAGAATCTGAATGGAAATGTGAGTCCCCTGCGACTAAGGTGGGCTGGCCAAAAATTTTGTGGGGATGGAAATTATTATGTGAAATGCCCCGCTGAGGAGAATTTAATGCGCAAAGGTGCGGACGGTGACATACTCGTCAAACCACAAGATGGGTTCATTTTAGACCAAGTCTTGTTATTCCAAGCATCGCGGCGCATACCGAAAGGCTTTGAGCAAGCGTCGACACACAGCCGCACGGCTACAAGGCAATCTGCCACCCACCACTTTCCCCGCGCAAAGAGGGTGGTGAGATCCAAGAGCAGACGCTTTCACGGATTGCGCAGACGGGGACCACGACCACCGTAAATATGAGCAAGAGGAAGCAGGACACCGGGGAAGATGTCGTGAAGGACGACGTGGACATGGACAACGATAGCGGAGACGACGAGGTCTGTTCGTTTTATTGGAATGGAACATTGTGCGGCTACTGATTCTTTGATGCAGGATTTCGATGTTCTCGATGTCGACTTCGAGTGGTTCGACCCTCAGCCTGAATATGATTTCCACGGCATCAAGACCTTGCTTCAGCAGCTATTCGATGTGGACGCTCAGCTGTTCGATTTGTCTGCATTGACCGACCTGATATTGTCGCAACCCACCTTGGGATCAACCGTCAAAGTAGATGGTAACGCGACGGACGCATACGCCTTTCTATCCGTTTTGAACCTCCAAGAACATAAGGTTAGTTCTCCTTGGATAAGGATGCATCATGCAGTCGTACTAACAGAAACACAGGATAAGCCGTTCGTGAGCAAGATTCTGCAATATTTACTCTCCAAAGCAAAGTCAAGACCCACGCTCGCTCCCCTGGCAGAGCTCCTTTCGCAGCCCACGATTCCTCAGATAGGTCTGATCCTTACAGAGCGTCTGATCAATGTTCCGGCCGAGGTTGTCCCTCCAATGTACACAATGCTGATAGAAGAGATGGGATGGGCGATACAAGATGGCGAACCATACAACTTCACCCACTATCTCATCCTCTCCAAGACATACACCGAAGTTGCTTCAAAACTTGACGCCGAGAACGATCCTCCGAAAAAGAAAAAGAAGGCAACATCCGGCTCATTCGAGACAATGTATTTCCATCAGGAGGACGAGGTCTTGCACAAACATGCCATCTGCCATAGCGGTTTTGACTATACCACCAAACAGGACGAGGGGCACTCAGACTCGAAACGAGCATTTCAAGAGCTGGGGATTAAACCGCAAGGCCATGCGATACTCATTGCCGGAGAAAAGTTCGAAGATGCGGTCCAGAATGTGGCCGAATATCTGAAACCCCAGCCTCAAACTTGAGCAAGCATGTTCATTCCCACTGGGTCCCTTTAAGCCTCTGCATAAGATATTCCACCTCGACGACTTTGGTCAGGGGAATAACAACTTGAGCATACATCTTCACCACAGCCTCGACGTTGATCTTTTCCTCTCCGCCTGCACCGTTGGACGTGACCGAAGGATCTTTGCCGTAAGTCTTAGCTTTCAGCCGCAGCCGCTCCAGGACCTGCTGCTCGACCTTTTCATTGGTGATGGCAGCATCGATACCCTCACGATCCTCGGCTTTAATGAGCTTGACAAACCGCTCCGTCTCCGCCTGGAACTTGCTCTCGGCCACGAATTTACCAAAATGTATCCGCCTGCTCAAGGCCTGCAAACAGGCGACATCACAAGTTGCGGCACTACCGTAGTTCTCTTTCGTCTCGCCACGGTCTTCCCGCCCGAACTTTCGACAAGCTTCTGGTAAAACTTCCTTGATATATTTCTCTTTGATGGTGTCGTTAACATTGACATCGTTATCGTGGAGGATTTTGGGGTATGCTATGGCTTTGAGCATAGGTCGTTGCAGGACTTGGGGAAAGAAGGGATATTCGTCCGGAGCATCATATCGGCGAATAGTAGAGTGTAGACGTTCAGTCTCGGAGAGAAGATAGTCACAGAGAGATATCTGCGCAGGTAGAGCTAGATTGCTGGAAGGTATGGGGAGTGCGGCAGCGTCGTAAATGGTTGCGTTGAGGGGAAACTGAACTCGCTCGATCAGGTGAAATGTGATCGTATCCTCGAGTCGGCTGAACTTGGATTAGTATGACTTTGTCTCTGCAGGCTGGATATTCAGGAACGAACATTAATTGAAAGCGTATATTGGCCAGATCCAAAGCCTTCGAGGCGTCCGACAGGTCTATCGCTGTATCCATATCCAAAAGCGGCATATGTTGGGATCGCGTGCGGGTTATGTTCGGGTTCCGCGCAATATACTGCCGAGAACCACTATGAGAGACACTACAGGAAACAGAAAATAGGAAGAGAACCTGGCAGGGTATTTAAAAGATCAAAAGAGGTATTTCCCCGGTGAGCAGGTAAGCAAGTAAGCAGATGGAATCCAAGCAATATGCGACGATATCCGAAGTGGGCAAAGGAACGTTCGTTCGTTCGGTTTTACTCTGGGAAAAAATACGTCAGAGTTTCGCAGCTCCGACTTCGCGTCTCCGAAACCCAAGACGCTCCTAACAACCAACTATAGGATCTTCGCTCCGCATTTTACACCATAGTCTTGCAGAGCCTCAGGCTTCAGTGTGCCTAGCTGCATTCTACCTCTCCCTTGTCCAGCTTCGATCTGTGTAATTTTTAACTGACGCCCAAGGCGATCGGACTGCATGGCCGGATCGCGGCCGCACAGTCGTACTCCTTCCCAAACTCGCAGGCCAGCTGGAGATGGGGACGATTCAGTTCTCGGCACGGTCCTTGACGTGAGAGACCCATACTATCGTTGTGATAAGAGACTGACTTTCTGGGGAAAGACGCGCCAGCTGGAGGCCTTCAGTCGGAAGGTCACAGCGACCGCAAGCCACCTTATGGGCGACAATACTGCCGCGCACTACCCTGCGGCGATGAACAGCATCTCCCGCCAGATGCGACGCCCCGGCATTCAGAGAGCTGTATTCTCCTTTTCCCAACAGGCGCCTTCTGAGCTCGTCAGAGCGAAACTCTCGACTAGCGAAATTGCCCATCGTGCCCTCACCTACATTTCCGAAGAACAACTGCAAAATATCCCCGAAGCCGAAAACACCTACTCCTTGTTTCAAGGATTTCAAGCATCTCTACCTGAAGGCGAATCCGAACATCGAAAAGGACACCGACGGCGGAGCTCCAAGCAACACAGGCTTTTGGGTGCTGGAGATGTTGAAGAGGATGGCCCTCCATCAATACACCACCTCAAGAAGAAGAGGAACAGTGTCAACCATAGATTGGAGATGATGGCAATACGTAAAAACATGTGCACCACAGAGATCCGAGACATTGACAACAAAATTGCCAACCTCATCAATATGCGGAAGCTCGCCCTGGACAGATTGGCCGACCTTGAAAATGACGAAGCCGAGGTTGAGCATGAGCTGCTTGAACTTGACAACAAAATCGAAGAAATGCAGGAGGAACTCGAGGAGCAAGCGGCAATGGCCCAGTCCACTAGCACCCTCAATGCTCCTCGCGTAGATACTCCCGAGTCTGAAGCAATGGATGCCTCCTTCATGTCCCAATCCATCTACGACAAATTGCCCTCGTCCTCGTCTCCGAAGTCAAAACGTCGGCCAAAATATTCTAAGAGAAGATCCATGCCGGTTCTACACGAGCACCTGGAACCCGGCTCACAGATCAAAACGATTCCCGCTCATAATGACACGATATCTGCTATAGACTTTGACCAGCCATTCGGAACAATGGTCACTGCAGCACAGGACGATACGGTCCGCGTTTGGGATCTGAATCTTGGCCGCTGCATGGGCTTCCTGGAAGGCCACACCGCATCCGTTCGCTGTTTACAGGTCGAAGACAACATTGTGGCAACAGGCAGCCTTGACGCCACGATTCGTCTGTGGGATCTGAGCCGTGCTAAATACGAACCCTATGAACACAAAATACTCGAAAACGGCGACGACGACAAGGCCGATGAAGATGACGGCCTCGGTTTTGGCAATGAAGGCGAAGATGCGCCTCCTCCACCACCTCCTGACGCGATGGAAGAGTGCCCGCTTTTTGTGCTTGAGGCTCATGTCGATGAAATCACTGCATTACACCTTCGCGGTGATATGCTGGTCTCTGGATCAGCCGATAAGACGCTGCGGCAGTGGGATCTGGTGAAAGGCCGGTGTGTCCAAACGCTTGATGTCTTGTGGGCAGCAGCTCAGGCGAACTCAACAGCAGATAGCACAGAAACGCAATGGCGGCCAACTGGGAGATCTGCGGATTCGAATGCTGACTTTGTCGGGGCTCTACAATGCTTTGACGCAGCGCTAGCTTGCGGTACAGCTGATGGAATGGTCCGACTCTGGGATCTCAGAAGCGGACAAGTCCATAGGAGTCTTGTGGGCCATACAGGACCAGTGACATGCCTGCAGTTTGACGATACTCATCTTGTTACAGGTAGCACTGACAGGAGTATCAGAGTAAGTTTGCAACGTTTCAACGAATGGTCAATGGAAAGACTAACATGCGCAACAGATATGGGACCTCCGCACGGGGACGATTTTTGACGCGTATGCCTACGACTCGCCGATCACCAGTATGATGTTCGATTCCCGACACATTGTCTGTGCCGCAGGCGAGGACGTCGTCAAGGTCTACGACAAGGCTGATGGCCGCCATTGGGATTGCGGTGTTGGTGCCAACACGAGCGTCGAGGATCGCATGGCTGGCACTAAGACGAGTATTGTGGATCGTGTTAGGTTGAAAGATGGCTACCTGATCGAGGGAAGGAGAAATGGAGAAGTTGGAGTCTGGAAGTGCTGATGCATATAGAGCGGTATCAGGCGACGCTGCTCAAGATCAACATTCAAGGCTTGTGAAGATCCGACTGATATCCGATGTCCTAACAAAAGTCTTGACTAAACTCTTGGGAACAGTCATACTCTCCCATGGAGCGATTGGGAATCCGAGAATTTTTGCCCTGGTGGCGGAAACCGCAATATCATCGATGATCTTACAATCGTGTGTTACCAGGAGTCAATCTATATCTATTCCAACTTGAGCCTATTGTCGCCGCTCATGCAGAGAGAGACACCCTATTTATGTACAAACATCAACAATGCATATCTTCTGATCCGAATCTGTGATGACTTGTCCTCCGAGCTCTCTATGTCGAGTCCTCTCTTCCAAACCCACCAGTATTCCAACTGGGTATCCCCCACTTGCTCTGCAACCTCTGCCGCTCCCCACAGGCATGCCTTCAGAAGGCCTTCGGAAGGGCCCTTTGAGCTTCACGGACTGCTGCTACCAGTGAGCGTTGGTCGATGTCGCCTGTGTCATTTGTCGTTGGCTGGTTGTGGAATGTTATCCACCAACATCGGCGTCTTCCACATCTGCTCCTCGACCCGCTTCTCCGCCCGCAACAGTGCCAGTCTGCTGGTATATGTCCAGTAGGGACAATTGCTATGCCTGGGCGTCTCGGTCTCAACAGTTTCCTCCAGCCGTCGATATGCCTTCCTGCATAGGAAGAAACCCCTGCTGTCCGACTTCTCAACAGGTAACGACCCCTCCCATCGCCTATCTACGCTGTCAACAATGGCGACCACCTTGGCAGCAATCTCCTCACAGCGGTTGAATCGGTCAAGGAGCCTTGCGTCGCATTGCTCCAAGGTAGGCTCTTGTGCCAGGTGCCTTTCGTCGGAAAACCAGCAGCCCATCTCCAGCTCAAACAACGGCGCAACATAGAGTCGCAAGAACTCTTTGTTATTGAGAGGATAGGGAAGCATTTGCAGCGCCTGCTCCTGTCCGATGCCAAGAGCCTCGAGAACGGGGCATTTGCTGACGGGGCTTCCCTCGAACTCAACCGCCTGCAAGAGGGCGGAGGTCTCACCCTCACGGACTGCCGCGGTGCGTTCTGGGAAAGCATCCTCAACTTGCTTTCGTCCAGTCTGGCTCGTCCTGTCGGAAGCCGTTGGTTCTGCGTCGACCGCTGGCCTTATGTTTGACTCTGGAAAGGACGTCGGTACTTGTCCGCTTTGTTTGAAACTGGAGATGGCCTCCGGAGTCGACCGGCGCGCCTCTGGCTGCGTGTTCTTGTCCACAACTCTCCAACCACTTCTCTCCTGCTCGAGCGCCTTCAATACTACGCGTCTGCGATGCGCAATATTCTCCATCGTTGCAGCCAACCTGTCCTTGGCAAGCTTTTCTATTCTTCCACATGTGCTCACTGGCGCATGCCCTAACTTTATGGCCTCGAGGTCGAGGTCGACCTCGGAACTGTCCAGCGGCTTGATGTGTTGCGAATATTCTAGGCTTTGGTATGCCTGCGCAGGGGGTGCCGATGGCTTCCTGGCGGCACCCTTGGCTTTGCCTGAAGTCGATCGTCGAGGAGCCATTGTGAGTTGGTGTTGAGTGGTGAGAGGAGAGGAAACGCTGTTGGCACTATGATATAACAAGGGAAGGCGTGCCTGCGAAAGACTGTATGTAATAGGGAAGTATACTATATGTCTGTGGAGTATTGTACGTGCAAGACAATGATGGTTGATTGAGCTGGCGAGTGCCCGGCTTATCTTCTTCAAGCCAGGTCCTCCTAGTCCTCACTCCCAGAGAGGACATGTTTGGACACAGTACAGACTTAAACACGCTATGAACACGTACCAGACCTGTCTCATTGTTTTAGTCCATTTAATGTGACCCTTGAGGACCTTTGTTACCATCCTGAACTCATTGTGTCGAATGAGACCTTGACAGTGGAGTTCTCCAATAGATTTTTGAGTGAAATTTTCTTTACGAGGACCTTTGAGGGGGAGTCAACAGCTTTGTTCTCGATTCTTTGAGCCATACATTGAGAATACAAGCAACCGTGGAACCAATGAGGCTTGATTCCCTTGTTCTGTGGTCAACTCTAAATGTACCGTATTGGGTTAGTGGCGGGTCCTCCAGTCAAGCTGTGATTGGATCCCGAAAACTGCAAGGCTGTGTATGGAAAGGAGGTGGAGCAAAGTACGTTAGGTATTAAACTCGGTATCTACTGGGTACACACTGTACTGATACACCGTGCTTGTTCCACTGACATCCCGGCACTCCGTGGTCATCAGTTCGCCCATGCCCTTTCATTCTGAGTAGGCCTCCCGTCACATCTGACGCGAATATCTCCACAATGTCTCCTCCAGGTTGTTGTGTTGAAACGGATGCCGCCCAACCACATCTTCCAGCGTCTGTAATACCTGCAATTCGCGTCTGATACTCATGATACCCGCCTCTAATCCACTAAAGTGCCCAACACCTCGCCACGCTACTGTTGCCCCCGCGACCATTGCAACGTCTTGCTCGAGTCCCAACTGAATGTGGCATTCTGACGCGCTTCTCGTGCACCTGGAGTAGGATGCACCTGTCAACGAGGGGCGGTTCCAGAGGATAGCTTGAAAGCAAGTAGGGAGGGTGCGCATCAGACACGACACGTCTGCGTTGCCAACGTGGCCTTCCTCTGCCACCTCTCGAAGCTCATCTTCGCCATGGCCTTCTCCTCCTTCCTTCGCCAATTCCCGCTTGCTACACGCCTCAAACCTCTTCCATTTACACTGCCTATTCTCCTTCACCTCGTGCGTGAGGTTCTCCCTTGCACCATCAAGGGTAGCGTCTGAGTTATACCCAGAGTCCTTCGGGCCGTCACTCTCCTCCACCTCCAGTGCCTTGAGGACAACGACGGGTATCCGCCATACACAACGATAGTGACAGCTCGTCAAACTTTTCGGACTCGTTGGCCAGATCTCGAACCTCATTTCTGCAAGGCGCGCTCCCTGCCCCGCACTCTTTTCGACTACCAATCTCTCGGACTGGATCGTCGCCAACAAATGTCTCCCCTCCTCCGAAAGGGCAGAGCGAGGGAGGTCACCCTGATAGTGCAGGATGTAATACCATGCCCTGGCCTCCTGGTCGTACAGCTTGTGGAGGAAGCTGTGATAGCCGGCAGTGACGAAGGTGGACATCCACGCTTCAAGCGATAGACGACTGTGGTTGGAATCGTCGGACGCGTCGGACGCCGCTGAGCTGTTGTCGGATGACTGTGCTGTAATTGAAGGGAACCTCGCCATTGTTGAGGATGCTGTATGTGTTTGTTGGGGATTCATCATTCCTATCGCTGATGGAACTAGGTGCCCTTCGTTGGAGAAGCGAGATGAAGTTGAGGAGGTTGACTCAAAGAAAGGCACCGCGTTGTGTGTTTTAGACGTTCGCTTGAATTTGGCTGAGAGGGGGACGATGCGTAGAATGCTACATCTTGCAACAGTGTGTGGCATATGCCTGATTTATGTGCTGGAGGAATGAGGACTTTCTGTTGCAAGAAGATAACTCCACCAAAAGTCCGGTCAAAAAGTAAGTCCTCACCCCTTTCGATTGCCTGAGGACCTATATACCTAGCCGTCAGTCGCCAGGAGACAACCCTTGCTAACCTCTAGCCCTGTCTCAGAGGACCTACCGGATCATGCTCGAGTATATCAAATGGCGATCGCCCGGCGAATGTCTAACTACGTTTCCAACGAAAGTGTGCTGTTTACCTTGGAAGCCTCCTCAATATCTTCAAGGACCGAAACTTGACGAACCCTCTCTGACCTGAATGAAACATCGCCTTCTATTTCACACATCTATTCTCCATCAGTCTCAACGATGGCCGCCACTGCTAGCAACAACCGTGCCTGCAACGAGGACAGCCGCCAGTCTCCGCTACGGACCGCGGAAGAGGAAGAAGCCGGCCAGACGCTTTGCGAATTCTGGATCCGGGCGCGGCAGGAGCACGACGCGGCCTTGGCGTTGCAACAGATATGCTCCAAGGGAGCATATCTACAAACTACCAAGGGCTGGCACTACGTGCCTACAGTACGGGCGGTGGAAGGGGTCCTGTCAGATGACACCGAGAGTGAGACCGGGGAGTCGAGAGCTCCCCATCCGGCGTTGGACAACTGGTGTTCAACGAAGAGCCTGGACCCAAGGGCCTCCTCGCACCGATCGTCTGGGGAAGTCGCTGGCAACGACTCTTCTCAATGCCCTGCGACTAGTATCAGCAGGGGCGGCAGGGGTAACAGAGGCAACAAACGGGCGCCTCCATCTGATCTTGCTAGGTCAACAAGGTCCGCCAGCATCGACAAGGGTGATGCGACTCGGACCGAAAAGAGTAGAGTGGCCAAGGTGGCCGTTTGCAGGCCAGAGTTCCAAATGAGCCTGAGGCCCTCCAACGAGATCAAGTCTGCTCGGATACGGGCGATCCTGAGAGGATGGTAGACGAAGATGGGAAAAAATGAACGCGGCGTCCTTCATATGGATGTCTATCTCACTTGATCTTTCAACTATGTATGTAATTAACAGTGGTTGGCAAGGGAGTCATGCCAATACAACATTGGGTTCTCAGGGTGATGTAGCAAAATGTCTCGATAGATGGACAGTACAATGGACATGAGGCGGAACAGACATCTATCCCATATATATATGCCCCGAAACTTGCGTTCTGAGCTTACATTCATTTCGAACGGCGTGATCGCGTTAGAATCTTTTCCCGACTGTGTCGTCGTCGTCCCATGAAGTTCCAATTCACACTGCGCAGCACCGCACTGCATTAGACTGTCTTTGCCTTCCACTACCACGAAAAGGAGTCCTCGACCAGCTTGACCTTGAGACCCTTCTTCCTCCTGGCAATCTCACACACCGCGTTCCTCACATCGTCTGCCATACCGTCCGGGCCGCTCACGACGACAGCGACAGCGCAATCGTTGCCCAGGACGGGAGAACCGCCCAGCTCTCGCTCGAGTTCTTCACGGACGTTCATCCGTTTGCCGATGAAGACTTGTTTCTCGACTCCTGCCAACTGGGCCTCCATAGCCTCGGCGAGTGAAGGAGTGCGCATGCCCCACAGAAGTTTGGTTCTGCCTGGGTGGCTGCGCAGGAGCGGTAGCACCGTGGTGATCCCGACGCCGCCGGCAATGCAGATCAGCGTTGGATGGCCCGAGAGATCAGCGGGGTGTCCATACCCGGGCTCGACGAGTACTGGGATTCGGCATTGTGAGCGCAGGCTCGAGGTGAGACCGCTGCGGGTGCGGAGGAGAAAAGTCATGGCCAATTTGGGCGGTTGGGGCTGGTGCTCGTCAAGTTCTCCGTCACTGGAGTGATCGGAGCTGAGAACAGCACCCGCCGTCGAGATGCCGCCGTCCTTCTCAACATCGGCCATCAAGGGTTTCACATCCGCCTTCGACACGGATGGTTCGTGGGAGGTGTTGAGCATGGTCGATGCAACCGAGAACGGATGGTTCTCCCACACCCGCCAAGTCAGCGTGGGGAAGTAAAGGTAAGCATGGCCGTTCCCCCCAACACCTTCAATGTCGACGCGGACATAGTCATCGTCGACGATGGTAACCTTTGCATATCGAAGACCAGCACGAACAAACCGGCCAATCCGCAGGAGTCGATCGAATACCCAAACGGCAATTGCGACATAAATCCAAACTTCGTAGCCCCATTGATGACCGAACCGATCATAGATATGTAGGTAGCATCCCACGACAACTAGGACGGAGACGGCAATATGCCATAAGAGGAAAGCCTCATATAGCATCCGACGGAGCGGCAGGATCGACATCGGAAGCAAAATCGACATGCCTATGGTGGCAATGGCTCCCCAGTACCAATATGGAAGTTTGCTCTCGCTGGAGTGCTCGCCGTCCACATTGTAGATGTAAAGGTATATGAGAGAGTGCACAATGGCCTGAAGAGTAGCAATCCCCGCGACATATCGGTGTAATAACATGAACGTATCGTGGCTCCAGTTGGTCAGCCACAGCAGAACGTTGTTTCGGCCGGCGTATAAAATGAGGAGAGGAATGTTGGCGAAACTGAGCACACCGGTTCGGTTGGTCACAAAGGTCAGGATCTCGCGGTCTCGATCATTGAGCCACCAGCTATTTGGTTGTCTGGAAGAGTACCCGGTGGCGCAGAGAAGGAGATTGACGATCGTCAGGTATGCGATGAATAAAGCCTGTCCCCGGGTTGGCATGTTGGTCAATCCCCACAATATAGGCACTTTGTGATGCCGGCCAATCGCAGGAGGGTCGATTATCCAAGCGTTGAAGAGGGTGACCCAGCGGTCTGGGAAAGGGAGGAAACGAAGGAATGAGAAGCCGACGGGAATAACGACTCCAGAAAGGAAGACCACTAGTCTGTATTGGTGTCAGAAGGGGTTGTACCCAGAAAGAGAATATTGATATGCAAACTCACCCGTAACGCTCGTGCAGGATCTCGATGTGCTCGAATATCGTATTGGCGTTCCAGTTTGGTTGGTAGTCTTCGACAGACACCAACATTGTTCGATTCAGGGCATCACCAGCCACTAGGGTTTCCGTTGGCAGAGTGGTAACCTTGGCCAATGCCTCTGCATATGATTCCTTAGGGTCCGGCTGGACAGCATCACTTCCCACAACATTCATTGCCCACCATTTTTCAATTTGCCAGTCCTTGAGGTTGTATTCGTCGGGGTCGTTGGGACAGCGTTGGTGAATGCAGAGTGCAAGCGACTGAAGGAAGGCATCGTCAGTGGCATAGCACTCGGGCATGGTCATGAAGTCGCCACCACCACCCATGTCCATTCCGCCCATGTCGTGCATCTCCATGACTTCGGAGCAATTGAGCCGGCTTCCAGACAACACATTGCGGCATGAGGTGCAACAGTAAGGAAAGTACATATTGATGCCATAGCCAATGAGACCATGTCCAGCGCGACCTGAGGATGTCATGCATTGTGCAGTAAGAAAAAAAGTGCTGGTGAACACGAGGGCCACCAAACGAGAGGGGACCTTCATCCTGGCTTTGAGGAGCACGGACTTTGGGTAATTTCCTTTGACGGGCTTACCTATGGTCACCTAGAAGGACTTTATACCTAGGAATTCTATGTTCGACTGAACGATAATATGCATCGAGCCTTTGTGTCGAGGATGAGCGAGGACCAGAAACTCTCATGTCAAGAGCCAATGAACTTTGGGGAGATTCGAAAGGGAGACCAGTATTGGGCTCGGCCAGACCCGCGGAGAAGGGCACTCTGGAAAGGGGAAAAGTCTTGCCCTTGTTACCACGGGTCAAGGTGTCTATGACTGGTGATTGCGAAACTTGCTCAACCCACTTCCACTGGCTGGTGGGTAGCGACCGCTCCAAGTCTTGTTGCTTGGCATCCCGCCCTTCGGGTTCTGCTGCAGCGGTAGAGACCCATATTGGCGACCCATTTCTGAATCTGTTGATGACAGAGCACTTGAGATCAATGGTGCGAGAGGTGAAGCTTTTGGATGTCCTGGTATGACTGAAGAGTTGGATTGATTGACACTAACTACTTGAGGAATAGTGACATATCCGGCTAACCTTCTTTATGGAGGCCTCGAGGCTTAATAACATGCTCCTTCCCCTGGAAAACATCGGCAGTGCCAGAACCAGCCTAGCCCAGGACAAAAGCTCCATACCTCTCTACTATCTAACGACACCGCTCAATCAGAAAGACAAATCGCAAAATAATGCGAGAAAATGCAACAAGTCTGTGTGACGGGGGTACGAGAAGTACTACTTCGAACTGTAGGCTCTTCAAGAGCAGCGCTGATTGCAGGCTGAAGCCTCCCGATTCTCGCCTGGAAATCTACACCATCAGTACGGGATATGGGCCTGGTGATAAGCTTCACGCAGAGCTCTGGCGGTCGGCGGGGGTGCAACATGCCTACGAGCATATTCAGTCGGAAGAATGAGGCAACTCATCGTCAGGAGTGGAATGAGAGCAAGTATCTGCAGTCTCTGTCGCTTGTCTCTACCTACAAGGAGGTATGCAGATATGAGGGTTCTGGGCGATCTATCCAATCACAGAATCTCTCGCCAGCTGCCCAGACACGGCCGTCCACGCCACGCTATCAGAAACTTGCTCAAAAATAGGGTCTTTTCTTTGACCAGTCTCGCGTGGTACAGGCAGAGGTGGGATGATCGTCCCGCTCCTAAAAAGTTTGCTGGATGAGTATCAAACAAGATCTCATGGCCTGTTGTTCTGTTGACGAGATCATTGTTAAAGCGCTCCCTCTGCCGCCAACTGTTGGAGTGAAAACAACCTTACACTTTCCACTCCCACTTCTCTGTCAAGTTTTTCTACCTCATCATTGTCTCGCCGATTCAAACATGGATATGGGAACAATGTCAATGTCAATGGCCAGCACAGGCACCATGACAGCCTCTGCAGCCGCTGCGACTACCTCCGCCCACGATATGGGAGGGATGGATATGGGTGCCAACTCGTGCAAAATCTCCATGACTTGGAACTGGTACACCGTGGGAGCTTGTCGGTAATACATGCTTTTGAGATTATCAATCACTGATCCGGTGGCGCAGGTTTTATCTCTCAGGACTGGCAAGTCACCTCCGGGGGCATGTTTGCAGGCTCCTGCATTGGTGTCATTTGCCTGGTCATCTCCCTCGAGTTCCTTCGCAGACTCGGACGCGAGTATGATGCCTGGATTGCAAAACGCGACCGCAAGATTCTTTCTGCCGCCGCAGCCACTCGATCTCACGCCGAAGACATCTCATCCTCGAACCACGATTCTGGAAATGGCAAACAAGCCTCACCCAGCTCGCAGCTAGTGGACCGGACCGTATACCAACGGCCGCGAGTCCCCTGGTTGACGCTCCTACAGCGCCAGGTGATCCGATCTTTGATCCATATGGTCCAGTTTGGTGTCGCATACTTCATCATGTTACTGGCCATGTATTACAATGGTAAGTTGTGTCCGTGCGGCGATGATGAAGTTAGAGCTAACCGTGGGAAGGCTACATTATCATCTGCATCATCATTGGTGCCTTCCTCGGAGCCTTTCTTTTCAGCTGGGACCAACTCCTGAACGAAGCCAAGTAAGCGCTGAAGGTTGGATGTGTCCGTGCTCTAGGACTGAGACTAACAACTGGTTCTCCAAACAGTAAAAAACCCGAACCAGCTGATACCACCGGTTGCTGTGGCTGAGGAGCTAGGCAATGTGGGCAGTGAGCAAATGAAGTATATAGGGGAGTGACATACTCTGGCGAATAGTTGAAGTTAGATACGGTGACTATGACTCGGATACGACCGTCCTGAAATGGCCTAGATATGCAGAACGACTCAAGGTGAACCAGGAATCAATATTCTCCTCTCTCAAAGAGCCTGGACAGTAGAGTATCCGACTGTGGAATCATGTGTTAACATGAGCCGAGCAGTGTCCCGAGGGTCTCGTTCCGCAAACCTTCCCGCCTCTGAAAATTATAATAGATGCTCCCTCCAAACCCCAATGCCTACTTCAAATGCAGAATTCAACGTAATGCGACGCCATATAATGCAATACTCCTCGATAAATCGAAAACGAAACCCCCCAGAGTATTTCATCCCGACATTCTATTCTGAGCAAGAAATTATTCCCAACCCCCTCCCGCCCTTCGGTA
>WJFF01000028.1:183805-203264 GCA_011800825.1 Fonsecaea pugnacius | reverse complement strand
TTGCCGCCGCTATTGCTCTGCCCGTACGCCCGGTTCGTGTAGTCAATGTTGCAGAGAAAGGCCGACTCGCTGATCATGAGGTAGACGCGCTCCAGCAGCGACGTGTACGGGTGTGTCTCGTTGGCCGCGTCGTCGTACACGGGCGGGTACAGCGTGGTCAGCACGTACTCGCGCACCTCGTCGACGGCCTCCGGGTAGCTGGACCGGAACCAGGCGTCGACGTCCTCCTCGGTCTTGAGGTACGGGGGAGTGAACAGCGCGCCCTCGTTGCCGCAGTGCGAGCTGAACACGCTGATGTTCGGCGCCGACGACCCCGCGTTCAGCAGCAGTCCCGGCAGCGCCGGCGCGAAGGTCCCGTCCACCACGGGCCCGTACGTGAACGTGCCCCAGTTCGACGCGCCGATTTGCATCGCGTTGGCCCTGATCATCACGTCAGAGGGCACGTTTCGCGCCTCGGCGATGGAGCTCGCGTTGATCATCTTCAGAAACGTCTGTGTGGTGTTCTCTTGGAGGAATGTCGACGACGAAGGCACGAAGCCCGGGGACTGCGGCATGGCGCGTTGGAACGGCGCCGGTTTGAGTCCGCCGTACGCGGTGATTTGGAACTCGATCGAGCCGCCTGCCCATGATGTGTTGGTTAAACATGATGATAAAAACATGTACAGTATGTCGCGTAGCCGTGGGGGCTAGGCTCAGGGTTAGGGGGCAACTCACCTCCAGCAGATTCTCCAGTAATGGTCACACGGTCCGGATCGCCTCCAAAGAGGTGGATGTACTTCTGGATCCATTCCAGCGCGAGACGCTGATCGAGCAGACCGGCATTGGACACACCACCGGCGGCTTGCAGGGTCGGTCCGGACAAAAACCCAAAGGCCCCAAGTCGATAGTTCATGGCCACAAAGACCAGGCCGTCCATTTGACTCGCCGTCTTCATCAGACCGTGGACGTCGTTGCCCGACGCCTTCTCGCCGATTGTATAGCCGCCACCGTAGATCCTGAAGCCGAATTAGTACTAAACATTCCATGTTGTCTTGCTGTGAATTCGGGGAGAATTGATTGGCAGTTATACATACCACGCCATGACAGGGGCGCCACGCTGTTGTCCTGGCTTTAGCGTGCCGTTGTTGACCTTGTCGAAAACAGATTTGGGAACCACGACGTCCAAGAAGAGACAGTCTTCAGTCGTTCGTGGATCCTGCGGCGGCAATTTGCCATTGCGGAAGCTGTCAAATGGAACTGCGCCGGGAGGACTGGCCTGAAGCTGTTGTTCTGCTAGGGAAACGTTGTAGTCTGACGCGTTGCCAGCCACGACGTTGGGTAAGTTGGCGAAACCCAGTGTGAGCCAGGTTGGGTTGGCTTGTGGACAGATCCGACCAACACTGCCGTTCTGGACGATCGGGTTTCGACCGGTAGGGGGTTCTGGAGCGGCCCAGCGAAGATGGCCAACCGGGGGTTGGGCGAAGCGGATGTTGCTGAAGTTGTAGAATTGGCCGGTGGCCTAAGAATTGTTAGCACGGCACAGAGTGCTGGACTGTTGGTACTGAGCACGAACATCTAAGCTGATAGCTTGATGTATCTCGTAGCCTAGATCGATAGTGGGCAGGCCTTGGGAGTAGCAGAGCTGGGAAAAGGCGGAGAGGAGTGCCACAACGACGAGTTTGGGTTCCATAGTTTGCTGCCTTCTCATTTCGGACGCTGTAGTAACTGCAGAATGACTGATTTCAAGTCGACTGCCATAGCTGGAGGAAACCAGGACTATATAGCCCCATGACGAGGACTAAAGCCGTTCTTTTTTCCCACCGCCTCTCCCAGAACAGCCAGACGATGTGTCCATCGCATCGGTATGCCGAGGTTCAACGGGCAGCTGAGTCCCAATGGCTTGGAATCGCCCATAATGGCGTTTGTAAAAGATGTTCAATGAGTCGACGTCGTCAAGGCCGAATCAAAATGCCACTTGGTCAGCGAAAAGCATTAACGCCGCTGTTGGTAAATAGGCACATTCGCTGGCTGCCCAGATCCCCTTGGTTCTTTCTCCGCAATTTGGCCACATTAGCTTGCATGGTTGACCTGCCTTTGTTTGGTATAGATCGGGGACCATCACGGGGGACAGCCAATCGGCCATACAGAGATATTTCTCCCTTGCACTGGCGGGTAGATGCTTGCGAGGCGCCGAATGGGTTATATCCAGAAACGGGCTTGAGTTCTTCCGAGTCTGGACATGGGTTGGACTCCAGATCGTGCCGCACAATCGCACCGTTGCCTAGGTCAGGTAAGGGCAGTGCGAAGCGAGCCATGAATCACTCAATCGCGCCTGATCCTCGGGATCTTGAACCGCTAGCATTCACTCACCGGTGACGCGACTTCATCATAGTCCGGTTCTGTGATGCTTCACTCGGTCGAGAGAACGGGGTAGAGGATCAGGGGAACTTTGCGCGCTCGCCGGACCACCCACCGAGGATGGTGGGAGGTCGACGGGTGAACAGTGAAGGAGAGAAGCAGGAAAAGGGATCGCTGGGTCTACCTTGACCACCTGCATAGAGGACGTGAAGTACGAGGTACTCGTATACAAGAGATATGTAAGACTTTGAGGATCTTGACTGCGTTACTGGCTAGCCCCTTGGCATCTCCGCACTGTGGAGGATGACTTTCAATACGAGCTCGCGGGGGATGCACTTCTGGCATCTGGTAGCCAACACCCACGATCATGAAAACACGCAGCGGAACAATATATTAGATAGGTAGTTGATGAGTCTAGTGATACCATAATGTCCCTCATAACGCCCAATTCCCTCGTAGATACATAATTACCTATCCCCATCCCCAATGGAAATCCTATACCGAACAAACTCCGCATAAACAAAAAACATTGCATACTCGTGAATCCCTGGTAAAACGTGGAATTATCATACTATATAAGTTATTCTTGACACTTCTCCCTCGCAATCGACCATAGGATATGGAATACAGGGCTTCCCGTTCGCTCAGCCGTACTTAAGCCATATGCCGATCAGTTAGTACTACCGTGGGTGACCAGGTAGGAATCCTGATTGTTGATTGTTTTTGCTTTTTTTGGTATCGTTGGGTAGAGAATCAAGAAGAGGTTCTCTCGCCAGAAGCTCGTGTCAAGGAACCAAAAAGTGGTGGTGGAAAAGCATTTTTTGTTCCTGTAGAGCCTGTTTGGATGATTTTTGAAGTTTTGGGGGAAATACCGCTTAGGCAAAATATGCATAGATGTGGGTCGGATCTTACCAGAATAGGAAGAGTGCTAAAGTTTATTATATGTTTCGGCTGCATTCCCAACCTGGAATTGACCGATAACCAGAATGAATACTGGACATTTCACCCCTGCATGTATCTTTATCTCGTACAATAGGCTTCGCTAAGACCATCAACCGCATCTCAGCAATCTGCCCTCCCCCACGTTCTCGGGAACGGAACGACCTCCCTCAAGTTGTTGACACCCGTCATGTATGCAAGCAGGCGGTCAAATCCCAGGCCATAACCACCGTGGGGACTGCTACCGAACCGTCGAAGGTCGGCGTACCACTTCATGTTCCCCAAACTCTCTCCCTTTTCCAGAAATGGGTAACCGCTGCCATTGGCACCATTCGACATTTCGGTTCTCTTGATTAGCCCCTTTTGGCGCATCGACTGAATGAGATGCTCAAACCTGTGTTCTCTGAGACTTCCTCCAACGACCTCGCAGTACCCAAACGGAAGCAGTAGATCGAAGCAGGCTACAGTGTCTCCGCCCGACTCCGATTGAGCACGACCCTGCTGTGTAGTTGTGGCCGACGAAGGAAGCATGTAGAAGGGTTTGACGTCTTTCGGATAATGTGTCACAAAAACTGGGCTTCCCTCTGCGAGATTGTCCACGATCCACCGTTCGTGCTCCAGTTGCAATCCTTGCTTCCATTGAGGACGGTGAACGAAAAGTGTGCCACCACTGGATTCGTGCGCCTTCATTAGTGCCTCCATAGCTGATGTGTAGTCCACCTCGTGCCACCTTCCAGTAAGTCTAGCCCAGCGAGCTGGCAGATCCACAAAGTCCGCATCCGTAGGTCGGTGTTTCTGGTCGGAGTAGTATTCAACCAATTCTTTCCCCGTGCGATGCTCTTGTAGCGATTGCGTGAGGTATGCCACCAGGCTTTGCACTCGGGACAGCAGCTCTTGGAAAGAAACATGTCGATGCTCAACCTCGAGCATGTAAAACTCAGACAGATGCCGCGGGGTGTCGCTTTCTTCGGCACGGAAAGTCGGGGAGAATGCAAATACATCCCCTTGCTCGGCGGCATGCGCCTCCAGATGAAGCTGTGACGACACAGTAAGGTATTTTGGCTCTCGGAAATAAAGCTTTTCTTGTCCCTTGGAAGTATTTGGTGTTGTCCCGGGAAGCTGTTCATGGCTCTGCGGGGCTATTGTGAATGCCTCTCCCGCCCCTTCGCAGTCGGAAGAGGTTATCAGTGGCGGAAGGACTTGATAGACTGGGTCTGGTCGATTGGAGAAATGCGACGTGATTGCCGAGATCAGCTGGCTGCGAGTTCGATTGACAAGAGAGTGGAAGGCTGTGCGCATTCGAAGGTGAGGAACAGTTCGGAGAAAGTCAGTCGACATCGATTGCTTCTGAATGGGGTTTTCCTGTCGCCATTAGCAGGGACAGCGGCAGGTAAGGAGGAGCGGGTGGACCAACAGAGGTATTGCCGTCACCCAGCGTCTCGATCTTCTCAACTTGCAGTTCATGGCTCTGTCCTGCTCCTTTCGAAGGTACCCACTTGCCCACCAGGGCGACGTAGGCACCATTGGTAACGCTGAAAGCTGCGTGTCAGAACTTGTCCATGCTCCTTGGATGCGCATCCACGTACTCTTTCGCCAACAGCGGATCGGGAAACACTGCTTGAACATTCGCGAGCGTCGAACCATCTCCGATTCGGGCAAATGCGACTTTTTTCTGCTTCCTGATACTGCGCACTAAGCCCGCAATTTTGACGGATTCGTCCGCTCGCAAGCCGTTGACGTACTCGGCATCGCTCGAGAGTCTAGCATGGCGGACAAGCGTCGGTGAAGTTTTTGCAGCGGGTGCGCTTTGACCGTGCAAGTATCGGACGCATAGGGGTGACAGTACAGTGTCATATCGGGGTCTTGTAAGGTCAAGGGACGAGCATCGAGGCAGGGTCCTGTCTCCGAGATGCCATGGCGCTTTCAAGACACGCCATAGCATCACGCAGAGGAGGGCGACAAACAGCAGCCAACAGCAGAGGCCGCAGAGTATCCGGAGAGGATGCGAAAATCAAGAGGAGCTGCAGGTCGCGCAGACGATGCTTCGTAACAATTAGCGCAAATGGGGAGCAGGATCCGCGAGCTGCGGGATGCGGTAAAAGTGTTTATCCGACGGGATTCTTGCCGCAGCCTCGCCAAAGCGCAAAGGATTAAAAACCCCCATCGCAAGCCATGCTATTTTTCTCATCAATCTTACTCCACGATTCCAATCGCCACTCAGCCACCCAAGTAGCAAAACGGACACATCCTGCGACCCGGTGCGGGATCCGAGGCGAACTATTACAATTTCCCAAATGAGGACGCACGGAGGTATTCCCAAATGTGCAAAATGTCCTTTATCAGAAATGTGATTCCGCCGCCCGAGTGCCAAGTCTCCTCTCCTCTCCTCCCAGCCTGGGTTATCATCACTTTCCAGATGCAGCAGATTGGCCTTGTTCGCTCAGTCTCTGCCGCCCAGCTCCAGCAAGTGTCGCTGACGGGGTCTGAGGACTTGCCCTTTGTAGGTGTCTGAAAATCAGATCTTCGCCGCCTTGTCCTTTTGTCAGACGCCAAACATCCTTTCCCTTATGTCATGCTTGGACCCAGGGATCACTCCATCGACTCCGGGGGCCGTCAGCGACAGGATTTGCGCCAATGTGTTTTATATTGACCGAGCATGACAATTAGGTAGTTGCTGTCATAAAAGGATTTGCCCTCCCTTCTCGTGTGACATCTCAAACAGCTTTGATTTTGTAAAAAAAACCAGCAGCGAAGCAATGGCGTCTAATTACAGCTCAGACCGCGCATCATCTCACCCAGCCTTGCATCAACAATTACCAGACCATGACAGGGATCAGAACATGCGCAATACACTCAAGTCGTTCGATCCATTCACGAGCAGCAAACGCCAGGAATCAAGTCCTGGGTCTCTCCCCACCCCAGACTCGAGCAGCCTCCCCTTCCTCCAGGAATACCGCAATTTCCTCCTTACCCAGCTTCAGTCGATGAGAGCAGCTCAGCATTTTCATGCACGCTCCCATCATCACTACCGTCGCCGCGCAGGATGTGGCCATGACCGTGGCCGTAGACGATCGTGTCGAGGTAACCCAATGCACTCACCGTCCTTTGAAAGGATTCTACTATACAGATGAGCACTGACCACGTCAGCCACCACAGTATCAAAAACTTGTCGCCGTACGTTCCCAAGCCAGCACTTGGTCCCGCGACGGCCTTCTCCCTTACGTCATCGAGTCCATATCCATCAACCTTCCCCATCCGTGCCATCTCTGGATTCCCTCAACTCTTCTTGGATTCCCGGCTTCTCAACTCCTCAGTCTCCAACATCACTTTGTGAGTGCAGATTGGGTTAGGGCCGAAAAGCAGCATTGGGATCCTAATGATATAGGGTACTCGGAGGCCGAGGAGTCCCGCCAGGGACCCAGGAGAATCGTGGTTTTGCGCAAGAAATCTGCAGCTTGTGTTGTCTGACCTTGGATGTGTAGTAGCATTCTTAGAGCTCAACGGCGGCTACTTCAAAGCAGCACAGCGGAAGAACTTGTGGCTGGTGGGTACTATGCTGGGTTTGGTATTGACCGTGCTTCTGCGTCAATGAGAGGGCGGGGCGACAAGGGTAATAAAATAGCATAGATGCGATGTCGATAGGGGTTGTACCATACAGTAACTGCCCTCTTGTCAGAACTAGTCTGGAGAAGGAGAAATGGCTTACCGTATGCTACTGATCAGTCCAACTTTTCATGTTCGTTCAGTCATCCCTTTGACTTGTCGGAATGTCTTTCCTTATAGAGCCTTCTACTCGAAAGGTCCCGCCTTTGTTTCCATGCCTATTCTGGCCGAGATCCTTGATCAATCAGACGTCAAGCATACTCCTGACCACCTGAGGTGCCGATTGAAGCGAGTGAGTGGACGACTCAGGCCGCGACAGACCGTCTCTGCGGGATTCATAGGGTGTTTCCCTCTGATATTGTGGAGGTGGTAGTGAGCTTTCCGTGTCTGTAAATCGCGAGTCTATGCCCGTAGTGCCACTGTCTGTGACTGTAGATCTTCCGACCGACCTGTTACTATTCACACTATGCCTTGGTTTTCTGTACCTAGCGTCTTCCTCTTGCCTCCGCCGCTGCCACCAAGTGTGTCCACTTTCGTCCTGTTCTTCTGCTCGGTTCGTATTTGCCGCGTGAGCAACGTCTTCCACTGGAGGTCTTCTGGAGGAGCTGGGCATTCCGAAGACTCCACCTGATGATGCGGAGTGACTCTGGGACCTGAACCACCAGGCCGGCGGTCTGCGACTGTGATGTTGATGAGACTGCGTGGCTACAGCAAGACCATCGCCCATTTCCTCACCCCTCGACGCGCGCATGGCGATCAATACCTTGTCTTCATTTTCATTCATGTATCCATGGATGTTGAGCAGCACAAGAATGAGAAGAGCTGGTGCGTATCCGAGTCCGTACAACAAACCAACGCTCAAGTCTCGACGGAATGGGGATAGTTCCCATACCCAAGATCCCGCAAGAACGTACGCAACGCGTAAGCCGAGACAAGTGGTAGTCAGCAAGAGTGTTGTAGGGATCTTGGCCCTGTAAGTCCTGCTGCCATAACCCAAGCGAAAGACAATAAGTCCAAGACAGACTGTCGCGAGGACAGAGGCCGATTTGAATCGAGCATCGAGCGCAACAGGTCTAGCTAATTCCTGAGTCTGTGTGGGCGAGCGTTGCTTCTGGGCAAACGACCAAGATCGTGGAACAAGCATGAAGAATACCGCGCAGTCGAAGGCGTAAAAGAGTAAGGGAAGGTAGAAATTGGCTTTTTCGTGGAATGCGTTGGCCGAAAAGGCATACGTTTGTGCCTCCTGGAATTGACGATGGCTGTATGAGCTCCTAAGCATGATGTTAGACCGACCCTCAAGTCTTCTAGCATTTAAAGCAGAGGATTTAGCGTCGTGCTCACCAGTTTCTCGTAGCCTCCCAAACGCAAGCCAGCAACACCGGAATCATCAGGGTCAGGAAGAAGCTTTGGAGGCTGATGGGCGTGTTGACAATGTAATCTCTGTCCACGTCGACAGCGGTGAAAGAGCTCAAGATGCCACAAGCAGCAACCGCCAAGGTCCAATACCATGGCCAGCGTCTACCCACCGGTTTCCACCCTCTTTCTCGAGGCAGGTATGTGCGGCCATGTTTCCTAAGGTTAATTGTGGAGAACAGAATCGTCAGGGCAAAGAGAGAGCCAAAGACAAGTCCGGTTATGCCCCGAGCCCCAATAGGATTGATGGGTGTGTAGCATGAGGTCGTGTTGACGAACGTTCCGTTCGAGAAAATAATAGGTTTGTGGGAGTCAAAAGCAAGGAAGCAGCGCGAGCCGTTAGACAGTGTTCCATTGTCGTAGAGTGTGTAATTCCAAAACTTCAGTGCAGTCTCATTGAGAGCGACACCATTGATGAAGGTGGTTGAGTTTGCGGAGGATTGCGCACCCAGCATATCAGCGACGAGTGCTTCGTTCCTTTTGCCGCACGGGCAGCTAGGAGGGCAATTCTGCTAGGTACAATCATTCGACATTGGCGCTCACTTTGATAATTGAAGTATAAGGCAGGCAACAATTGAAAAAAGGTCGAGTATTACTTGTGTTTGGAGATGGATTGATGCTGAGTGATGCCAATATGATTTGGTGGATCAGCTGCCAACCGCAGGTTCCTGGTCGTCACTCGGCCCAGACTTTCCTCCGATTATCACATGGAGCCACATGCATGAAATCAAATCATATCAGGCGACTAACTCTGGATCAACCGAAATAATACGATTTTCGTACAGTACACTCTCTACTGCTTGAGCTTCATATCACTACTAATGCTAACGCACAGGTATCTCCCGCAAATCCACCGTCACCAACCCTACTTCTTCAAAGTCAAATATTGTCCCTGTCAACAACCAGGACTTGACCGATCCAGGTCAGCCAGAACCCTTTCTTGAGAAAGTAGAAGAAAAAACAACAAATGGCAAAAATCGAATACTGCAGTCATCAAAACTCGTGACTTCGTGCTCATTTTCGAAATCGATCGCAAATCCGCCGCCTCTTTTGACCCGACGCTAAATCCGATATGGTTGAAAACGCCGACTTTTTCCCAGGACGTCCTGCAATGCAATGTGGCGCCACCACTGAATAGGTCTCTTTCCGTCCTATACCTTGGCAAAGACGCGGTCTAGCTTGCTCAAGGCTCTCTTATCCTCTCGGAACCCTAGCTTCTCGCTGGGAATGTCTTGTGGTGGTGCCCCATTCTTGGTTCCACCTGGACTCGTACTGCCTTGTCGGTCCGCCTCGGCCTCACTCTGGCCTTTATCTGCGGGGGAAACATTCGTATCGATATTGTGTACAAGGGCGGTAATGGTGGGTGCCTGGCTGGCACTCACCGTGATGGTATCAGAGGTCTGCGTTCCAGGTTGATTTGCCTCGCTCTTGCCATTAGCGCCGTTCGTCTGGGCCTCACTCCCATAAGTAGGAGTGGTCAAGCGCGGATCTATTTGTATCCCCGAGCCCGCATTCTCACTAGCAGCTTCAGGAGCTTGCGTATTGGCTGGTGGAGCAGGGCTGGACTGGTATACTGGCGGAGGGGGTTGGCTGACAGTGTAAGCGCTCAGCGGAGCCTGTGGGGAAGTTGCTGGTGGTAAAGGTGGAGGGATTGACGACCTCGAGTCTGAGTTTCGTAAGGGACGCTGATCAAAAGATGACGGTGGTGCTTGGCTGAGTGATAGGGGGTGTGGTGGAGGATATGGCGCTGGGGAGAATGCAAGCGGGGGCAAGCCAGCCTGAATAGCATATGGCTGGAGATAGTGTCCAGGAGGAGGGGTGTGCATGGGACTGATTGGGTAGATGTAGGCTGGGTGAGGGATGTAGCCGGGTGGAATATATGCTGGCGGCGGAGCAGGGCTTGGACGGTGATACCCTGGGGCACCTGGAGATATGACATATCCTGGCGCCCCTAACATGGGCGATCGAGTGACGGCAGGAACCGTCGACTGATCGTTGATGGTAGATTCTGGATACATCCCTTTCGCGGGTTGTATCGAGGCCAGATTGGGATCGGTGCTTGGCTGTCGCAAGACCTGGGAGGCTGGATGTGTTCGGGAGTAGTAGCTGATGAGATGTAGATGCTGGCCTTGGGAAGTGGTGATACTGAAGGACTGCTTCATCAGGCCATCAGGCTTGTACCGATAGCCGTCGGGTCCCTCCTCGCCTTCACCAGACTGCGAAGGATCGTCTTGTCCATTTTCGGGGGTTTTGGCGCCTCGATTTGCAGTGTTCACATATGAGTTCCCTCCTCTTTTGCCTTCCATTTCCCGATAGGTCAAGAAGCTGCCCGAGACACGACTTGCACTCCAACTCTTGCCATCGGTCCATCGCCGCATTCCCGCTTCGCGCTCATCCCAAACAAAGACCGAGCCGGATCTGATGGACTGTCTCTCTTTCTCTGACAATCTCCGCTGGACTCGAGGGAGTATGCCTAACCTGCAGGCTTCGAAGAGGATGATGGCGTCTGTCGGGGTGCGAACGAGACCGTTATATGTCTCCATTGTGTGTATAATCCGAAAAACCCTTTCTCCAATTCCGCCGAAGCGGCTAGTTCACCCAGAAGGGGTCCGCTCACTGTCCAGTACGTGATCGTCAAGTTGGACCTCGTTCCGTCAATCGCGGCGGGCTGAATGCTTTGGCGCAGACACTTCAGCTCGCCGCGCTCATTTGCCAAAGTTCAGCGTGTTCCCTTTTTGCAACTGCAAGACGCAACCCAGTCTTGCCCGTCGTGCTTCTGAGATGTTGTTTTTTTCCCCGGCGCAAAGATTATCTGTCTGTGGCGTAGGTCGCGATGCTTGATAGCGGAGGCTCTGTTTGACTGCCCTGTTTCTTGAACAGTGTTTGAGACTGGGGGAGAAGGCTATGCGTAAACTGCTCGGGGGTTGGGAAATCGACAAGGGTCTAAGTTAGAAACCGAGGAGATGCTGGAGAGAAGGCTTCTAATAATGCAAATGGAAAGGCCCATGGACAAGACAAGCGGGCACACTCAAACAAGTCTTGGTGAGCCGGCGTGGAGCCAATGGGAATATCTGCGGTGTCAAGGATAGACTCGCGGTCGGATATTACGTGGTCTGTGGTCTTGGGGAGATCACAGTCTGGCACGGCCGGCAGCACCGATTCGTGAGAACAAAGTTGGGAATGTGAGAGCAGCTGTGAAAAATGACCAGAGCAGAGGCAGACAAATAGAAGAAGTTCCAAGCCGTAGTGTGGGAGGGACTCTGGCCTTTCGAGTGGACCCCTTGGCTGGGCCCTGGGCCTTGGAGAGGTGTTTCTACAGGTATGCCACTTCCGCAGCGGGTCAAGCTTGCACACTAGGCTTATGCTTAACCCAATGCCCGCAGCACTAGCTGGAGACGGGCCAGTGACCGCCATTCTTTACTGGGTCAGCGCCCAGCCTTCGATCGCTGGGCGCTGTAAGCGAGCAGGACACCGTTTCGTAAGGGGAGAGGAAGACCCGGTATTCTGAGGGCCCGATAGCCGCGGGAAAAGGAAATTCTGGCCCTCAATCGATCTCTCGCTCAACTAAGGACGAGATGAGAGGACTCCGATGCACGGAATCCCTCCAAGAAAATCTATATACCGAGTTATCATGTTAAACTTCTACCCTTGAAATCCAAATCACGAGGATCGTCCCCTTGTTGGGGATCAGCGCGTCTGCCTGCCTACCGAAAGGGAAATTGATCCCAATTCTTGGTTGGGTCTTCCTGGCAAAGGACTCCGTGTCCTTTGACGGCCAATAACTGGTGGCCTTGCAATTTTCGGAATGACTCCCCAATATTACTTGCGCACGGAGAAATATTGTCGTGGCATGACGCCCTGGGCAAAAAGCCTGAGTCAAACTAACACCCCATCCAAGGGCTTGGCATCAGGAAAGGTTCGGAAGCGAAGGGGAAGGGACACCACGCCCTGTTGTTTTGACAGATGCGCATCGACGATGCACACAAGTAATGATGACACGAGGGTTCCTGGCATTGCCTAGGCATCCAGATGACACTTACTCGTATCATCTGCTCAATCTTTTCTCAATAAAGGGCAACCTAGGTGCCAGTCACACTGCCCTTCCACCAGGCCGACATCGCCAATGCAAAATGCTTGGCATTACGCTAGCCAAGGCGCCAACAGTCTTGGTGGCTCTTGGGTTTCGCTTGGTGTTCTTAGTTTTGACGACCCTCGTGCCAATTGCCAATCTGACTCGCCGCTGGGCGCCTGGGCATCTGCGTAATGTCGTGTCTCGGCGGTTTTCCAGACGCCCCCTTGAATGCTTGGTCCGTTTCTGGGCATCTGCGTCCCTGGTCCATTTTCCCACCCATGATCCGGAACAAATTCCACTCTCTTTCACGGGCCCCCTTTCCCGGCCGACCCTTTCGGTTTCACTTTCACAGGTTCGAACTGTGTAACTGCTCATGGTGGTAATTATGGCAGCATTGACCTGTTTCAACAGGCGATGGTCAGACCCCAAGTCGCCTCGGCTTTACCTCGTGCAAGCAATGCCGGAGCATCTCCGCTTAGGCTTAAGCCTCTTGTTAAGCATGATTGCAGCCACCAAAGTCAAAAAGCGAACGGGGTCCCAGTCAAGCGGGTTTGGGTATCAGCCAAGCCGCGTTGGACTTGGCACATTCGGACCCGTAAATGACACGGAATGATCAACTGACCAGTGATAACGAGATTACGTTTTCCGTTTCTTTTCTTTGCTGAGCAAAACAACTCACTTGTGAGCACCTTTTTCAGGTTTGCCAGGAGGGCTTGCGTGTTCAATTGCGAGATTGCAAACTAAGTGGGAACTCTTTTTCCCAGACATTCTTAATTGTGTCCAATTTCTCTTCTCATGCTGACCGTATCGGTGAGTCCTTATCCGCGTCTGGAATAATAATCCCCCGTCACCCGTATCAGGAAGATCGACATTTAATTCATAAAAAAGCTATGCATAAAACTTGGGTCTCCGGTGGCAACAACCAGAAATGTGCAAAGCAACTATCTATTATTCCCTCCCCACCTCCTTCACCACACCTCATCCTGTCGTCCGGACGCATGACCAGCCGCCAGAGGCAAGTGACCCATTCGGCATCCTTTATCTTTCCTCGGCAAGTAACACCTGGTTGATTGATCACCTTGGTATATTTCTTCTCCAAGTCCAGGCGCTAGTCACAAAAACAACTACCTCGTCTGGGTGCCATCCTGGTGGTAGCGTACTCCGTCCTGTTAGTGGTGATAGCGGTGTGGAGAGCAGGCAACCACGTGGATAACAAAGAGACTCGGCGAACACACGCCCGCCCCACCTCCGGTTTGTGCTCGCAATCCTCCCTCTGTACTTACCTTACTTCGTACTCGTACCGATCATTCGTCTCGTCAAGTTTCTTTAGCGCAGGCACATTAGGGTGACCCTGTTGACCCTACATCCCCTCCTAATTATATACGCCTTGAGGTTTAATCGCCACTTGTACAGTAATATGTAGGTACTCCGCGTACCTGTCGACCGAAAATGGAAACAATATTCCAAGACGCCCGACTCGCCCCATCGATAGCCAAGAAGCTCTATTCGACCCTCCCCTCGTCTTCCTCCACGAGACTCCTGCGGCTTGAGCCAGCGTCGTACGACGACCCTCTCAAGGCCTCGATCGTTGTGGTGGATATAGCCGCGCCCTCGTGCCCCGAGTATGAATGTATATCTTATACATGGGGTGACGAGACGTCGCCCAACTCCGTCCAAGTGGACGGGAACGACGTCCCCCTCCGGTTGAATCTGGACCAAGCTCTTCGACGCTTTCGGTTCCCCACAAAGCCCAGGCTTGTCTGGGTCGATGCCATTAGCATCCGCCAGGACGATGCGGACGAGAAGGCCCAACAGGTCAAAATGATAGGCGACATTTTTCAGAACGCCGCGGCGGTGCTGGCTTGGCTGGGCGAGCACGCTGACTCGAGCGAGATCCTCTTCAACATGTCTGAAGAAGCTGCGGCTAACCTGTTTGACACCAACCGTCCCGAGTTCCGCCGCAGGTACGACGCACTGGCCCAATTCATGAACCGTCGCTACTGGCAGAGGACTTGGATCGTCGCCGAGATTGTCTGTGCTCGCGAGTTGATGATTTGCTGCGGTCCGGACAAGATCTCATGGGCGCATCTTCTCAAGTACAGGTTCACCGACGTGATGCGATTCGACCAGGGCTGGACGAGGAAGTTGACCAAGTTGGACGACTCGAGGATGGCCCACAAGTTTGCCCAAGATCCCTCCCACCTATCGGACGTGGAATGGGAAGGCCACCGCGAATTACAGGGATACCTGTACGCCGCGGAAAACACCGAGTGCCTCGAGCCCAGGGACAAGATCTTCTCGCTGCGAGCAATCCTCCACAGCACGAGCATGCGCAGCGCCATCCGTGTCAACTACAACATGTCCATCCCCGAACTCTGCACCGACATCCTGAAAGCCTCCCTGGTGGCCTACGACAGCGTCCGGAACAACATTGCCGAGTTCTTGCTGCTGTCGTATCAGCTCGACAAGAGCCTGCCAATGCCCCTTGTAGACAGACTTCAGGTGATCGACCTTCTTCTCGATGACTCGGAGGGTGTCGAGACGCCGGCACTGGACATTGTGAGTGACATGTTATCAGACAGCGCCGTGGAAAAGTTCTTTGAGATCGACTACGAACGCTACGACACGGATTGGAGTTGGGAACAGAAGAGAGACCATGTCCTTTCGTGGCGCGACAAGGCACGACGGACGGGCAAGTGGCCTGCCGCTCCTGGAACGGCACCAGCCTCAAGTCTGAACAAGACTTGACGGCATGGGTCGAATCGCAGGCTTCTAATCCCTTTTTGTACGCAGTAATACCCCCAGAAACTCCCCTTGCCTTGGTTTTGCTTGCTCCGTGTCCCTCTTCACAAGATCCGCATGCCCTTTGGAATGAGAAAGCTTAATATGAACTTATCTAGGTGAGCCTTTCCGGAGGTTGCTTGAGATATGGCTCCGAACTCGCAGCTATCTAACAGTAAGTACGTGAATGCCACGACAGATTTTTGAGTACTATGCAAAGCTCCACACGACTTACAAGACCTACTTATTTTCATCTTCATACTCTTTGGATATCCCTTAGTAGGTGCTAGAGTCTACCCAATGCACCTTGGGCAGAGCGGACCACAAAACCCCTGATTTGTCACTCCCTCACTTTGTCACTTTGTCTACCCGACCTGCCTACACAGGTACCCTGTACCAGGTCCTGTACAATAGGTGGATATGGCAGTGCAGTGCGTACTGACTGAACTAAACTACGAGCAGCGAGCGATACTTGAACTCTGCAATTACGCAAGGCGCAAAGAGAAAGACAGGAGAGGGGGAGAGGAATAGTCCATACCTATCTACATACCATCCATCCGGACGCGATGCGGTGACAACATGACAAAAGCACAGGAAGAGAGTAAGAGAGTCTCTGGTCTGATGGTGACCGACGATCAATTTCATCGATCTTCAGGGCTATGTTGTATCTGATCCATACATAGTACACATTAAGCCTGTTCCTGCAGTCTAATGTTTGTCAACGTAAAAAGACATCAACTTTTGAGACCCCCGAGTCAGTAACTGTACAGTGTGACAGTGTAATACATCAATCATGATGAGTTCATCCCGCCCACTTCCCCCTATTTCTCGTCGCTGTCATACCCATTCAACTTCCGCCGCCTCACCTTGATGGTCGCGGTCATGGGCGGCACTAGACTCGTCCCTATCCACTTGCTCGCCGGCCTCTCTTGCAAAGGCTCAAACTCGTAATTCTGCACCATGTACGCCAACAGCAGCTTCAACTCGTTTGCCGCAAGAAACCTCCCGGGACAGGCATGTCTGCCGTGTCCAAAGGGGTGATATATTGGCGAAGTGCTGACAAAGGAAAGGTTTGCTTTCCTAATGTATTCTTCAGTGGTATTGGTACTAATCTTGTCCTTTGGAGTTTCTGATGATTCTGAGGCCGAAAGGTCTCGTTCCACCGAGAAGCGGAAGGGGTTATACGTCGCGGCATCGGCGTAAAGCTTTGGATCATTGTGAACGCCATTGGTCGGGACAGCGACGCGGCTGCCATAGGGACAGAATGTTCCGTCGGGAGCAGTGATCCCTCCTGGCACCACGACCTGACGCATCATGCCAGCTCCCAAGAATGAGCCCAGGCGAGAAGATTCCCGCAAGGCGGAATCTGCTTTGTACATTTTTGCGATACCAGCTTTAGTCCAGTGGCCGTTATCAGCAGCGATGATAGAGTTGGCTTCTTCGCGGATGCGTTCCAGGTATCTCTTCGATGGGTCAGAGGCGATGAGGTCAAAGACTGCATTTGTGATGCTAAATGTTGTTGTGTGGATCGCCGCAAAGTTAACAGCCAGCAGTCTTTCGGCAATGATATCCGGGTCGCGTTCGCTAGGGTGTAAGCTCTCACGAGCTCGACGGATCGACCACTGCAGGAAGTCGTTGGGTTCTGGGTCACCAAGCTTCTTCTCTATGTCCCCGGTCTGACCTTCAAGGAGTCTCTGGCGTCGCTCGATCTCGGGTCGAACAAGGCGGGCGAAGGATTTGGTGTGACGTCGGTTCGGTCGTGCGATCAGTACAGCAGCGAGAGGCCGGAGGAATGCGGGTAATAGTTTGAGAAGAGTCGATGCAACTGGAACGGCATTGGCAAAGCCGATCCCATGCTCCAAGAGTGCCTTGTTCCTACACAAGGGCAAGCCAACAAAGACACGATTGCTACTTCGAGCAGTAATGAGCATAAGGGTTTCGAAAGGACAGACTTCCTTCCACTCGGTTGTATCCGTGCCCCAGATCTCATCAAATGCAGCACCTATTTCGTCCACGATGTCGACGGTGAGAGCTCCCAATTGGCGAGTGAGCTCATTTCTGATGGTCTCATGGTGTAGTGGCTGATCGACAACGAATGGGTGAACAAACGTGTATTCTGTCTGTAGGACATCCTTGTGGGGTTCGTCGACATTCAAAATGCCATCTGGCTGATTGATGAGCCAGGTCATTGACGACACCGGGAGCAGAATCTCGTCCCCGCCGAATTTGGCAAGTATACATGATTTGTTGTTCTTCGAATACTGCAAACTGGTGAGCGGAAATCCCAGACGGAACCAGGTCGCCGTACCTGCTCATAAGCCTGATGGATCGTCTCCCTGTAGTTGACCGTCGAGCGAAGTCTGGCACGCAAGGACGTGAACAGTTCCCCTTCCTTGGTATTAAGCCAAGGGAGGTCAGGTAAGCTTGGTCTCGGTTGGCGTTGCTTGTGTAGAAACAGAAGAACAAGCACCACAACGAAAAGAACGGCAGAGACTTGTGGCCGCGATATGTATTCAATCATGCTTAAAGGTAAATCCGACAGCTTTGGCGGTTTGAAAGAGCACCAGAATTAATGAAGACACGGTTCAAAACACAGGGCGGTGGGTTGCGCTCCTTCGTTCTTAAGCATACCACAGCGCTTCGAGGGTCGTATTTGTGAGCTGACGTGAAAGGCTTTGTCCATAGGGTTTGCCCAGTCGTTGGGCCAAACGGAATATCGAGCCGACAGAAGGGAATGTCATCTTGCGGCCGACTTGACCGGGGCAGTGTTCGGGATATGACCGAACTGTTCACTGGGGATGTCAGCACTCCGGATGGCTCAAGAAGGGCGCAAGACCACCCGCGTCCCTCGTGGCAAAGCCATTTAGTCGCCTCGGTCTAGAATACAGGAAGGATCACAGGGGTCTTCGAACTAGAATCCGGAGCGAACATGAGCCGGATCTGATCTGGAACAGATGCGGCAAGATGATCGTCGGTAGCCTTTCAACTTTAGGCTCGTCCTTCCCATTGTGCTGGTGGAGGCGTCTGATCGAGCGTGTTTCGCCAGACGATTGGTGTTAGGTGAAGTTACAAGGAGTTAAAAAGCTGCAAATGGGGTGAGGACGGCGAGCGGTTTTCCTCGTTTCAAGAAATGTGTCGACGCGAGCGCTGAAACATGTAAGACTAATAATCAGGGCGCGTCTCGGAAGCTTTGAAGAAGTCGGGAGAACGAGACACGAAGGACCGACGCTATACAACGCCGTATGCCGGAATTGTCACTTGTAACCGGGCAAGAAGCGAGACGAGATGAATTGAAGCAGTTGAAGATTGAAGAAATGTCTCCCTGCATGGAACAAGGCTGTCTATGATGTTACCTCATGCTTGTACGGGTAAGAAGTGATGTTCTATTAGGTTTCCATCAGGAGGTAACGCTCGGTAAGAATTAGGCATTGATAGGCTATCGGGTAGCTCTGAGGCGCCTGGGGAGACATCGCTAAAGGTGCCCCTTACAGTACTGAGTACCTAATCAGCTAATGTACTGCACAGCAGGTTCCCGCCTCGCTGCTAGAACAGCTCGTAAACTAAGCCCATCTAAGACGGGCATGGACGGGCAAGGCGGGGTGACTGCCCAGCCTTGTAGCCCTTACCAGCCACAGATATGACAAGTGACAGCCACACCAGCAGCCACAGACGCGTCTACTCGGTACTTGTGATGCGAAAACACACGCTGGCGCACGTAAAGCCAATCCCAAAAACCACCCCGCGTTAATCTGTTCAACGCACTATGGATACGTTGCGAGAAATCCTGTCTAGACACTGCCCGAGTCCTCTCTAGGTCAGTGCGATCTTAACGCATGCTCATTGTCATGCGCCCCGAGTCTCATTCTCTTCGCACTGCCAATGGCGGACCCACGATTGAACCGCATCGAGGGCACCTTGACCTCTCTCCTTGAAAGCCTCGTTCCAGCCCTTTCTTCCGACCAAGACGACACTGATACTGAGTTTCGCATTGAACGCGCTATTCGGTATGCAAAAGAGACCGTTCTCGGAGCCGATGGCAGACTGCCCCCAGATACCAATCAGGCACAAGATTTAATCAAGCGGAAGTTGCTGCGAGAGAATGCCTCTCCAGAGAAAGCGGCCAGATTCAGCAATTTGTATTCCAGACTTCTCGCCATTCCCGTCCTCAACCAGAAATGGGCTATTTTGTATCTCCTCTACAAGCTGTCGGACAAGTCCCTTCCTGAGCGTCCTCGAAACCCTCTTGCGGATTCGGAGCAACTCGCAAATATCCCGCGGCGACGCACCTTGTCCCCCGAAACCACCTTTACTGCG
>WJFF01000028.1:164468-177309 GCA_011800825.1 Fonsecaea pugnacius | reverse complement strand
GTCGCCGGCAATAAAACTCAATGCCACTGCCCACAAAGCCCTTCCTCTGCTTTACCCAGCACAGGATCATTCTCTGGCTTCGGAACAGACCACACCTTGTCGAACTTGCCCACGTCCTCACCACCTTTTGCAAAGTCCCATTGACCTCCACCCTTTGGATACGCCCCGATCATGGTGAACCCGGTAAGCTCGATGCCGGCCAACGTGTCCTTGGTGCTCCCTTCCCCGGCAACCGCATGCCCATCACCGGGCGTGAGGAGCTTGAACTCTGCGGCCGGGGAAGTGTTGAAGGTCTTGTGCGCCGTGCCTGCGGGCAGGATGAACACGTCCCCCGCCCGCGCTTCGACTTCGATGCCGCCCTCCTCCTTGCCGGATCCGTAGGTGCTCTCGTCCAGGTCGGCGACTGTGTCGGCGACACCAAATCGGATCGTCGCCGTCCCCGTCAGCACGGCCATGCACTCATGCACTTCGGAGTGGTAGTGCGATCGCTGCGACGGGCCGTAGCGGAAGATCCATTGCGTTTCCCAGCCGTTCGCCGTGAAGAGGTCGTGCGCCTTGGTCGCGATGCTCCCATCACCTGTGTCCGGGGATGATAGGACACCAGGGTAATGGAGGAGGGGATGTGGTGAATTGGGGATGAGTGAGGTTGGTGGAAGATGGTATTTCTTTACTGTGACCATGTTCTTGATCCCCGGCTATTGTGCCGTGGTATCTTATACTGTATCAATTCTGTGTAGTTCGACAACAGAAGACGTCCTGATAAACTATGGTTCCAAAACCTCCTGAACCGACGCCATGGGTGATGATGTCCCGCAAGCTTCCCTGGCTCCCCGCTTCTTCGAGAGAGTGAGGGGATTGATCGTCACGACACATAAGGATCGGCAAGATCAGAAGCTAGTGAGGCTTCGCTGTGACAATCTTCGACATCATTCCAGAACTTGCGTAAAAGAGACCACTTAGGCATGAACTGTGCTCCGAAATTTATAGCAAGTCTCTTGTTATCCAACTTGGCAGTCGGAACAACCTGACGAATGTATTTTTAATCTTGCCGAGATGCAGCTCAACCTGAATTCATCGAAAGCGCTGTCCCCTAGGGCACCTTTTCATCGTCTATGCTGGCACCGCGCGAGAATCAATACTCTCACCCACCCAGTGCCACATTTACCAGACCCCAATATTCCCCTCGTCCACTCGACCCTAGCTGCCTAGTAACCTTGAGCTGGTCGGCAAAGCCACAGCTCCCATCCAGGCATTATAATGTTCCATCCATATTAAACGCCCCCAATTTGTCCACCAGTAGACGACACACCAAGTGTCAGACGCACAAAAGGAGCGCGTCCTCACCAGAACACCGATCCCTTACCTCGTTTGCTTGAGGATATATGATTCCTCTTCTGCCCATGCCCTGTCGTATCTGTAGAGAAGCCACCAGGCGTGAATAACGCCCGGGAACCACCATAAAATACACAGTAAGATGTTGATGATGAAATCTCCGTTGAACCCTGTCTTGAGATATACCGCCGCTGGAGGGAGGAAGAGGGCGAGTATGTAGAGGAGGATGTCGGATGGTGATAATGATAATCGACTCATAACGTTGACCCAGAAGTGTGTGAGTGTGTGAGTGTTTTTGCGTTGGATGTTTTCTTTTCCTTTGGACCTTGGATGTCCAGTGTTTGATTCGATGGTGTGGATGCGTGATGTTTTCAATTTCTGCTGTTAAAGACCTGAATACCAATCCGTCACTGGGACTATCCTTGCGAGAAATAATAACATCAATCGGTGAGAAATTTCGTCGTCTGTCATCGAGTCACACCGACGACGAGACAAGACAAAGCGGATCATTCGATACTCACCAGACTAGACTCGACCTACCCCGGATGTGCTGCGCGAGAAGATTGCGCGATACCTACAAGTAAAAGCCACAAGGAGCTCATACTTTTTCATCATTAGCTCCCACCGCAGCTCCTTGGGCGGGACCGAGAGTCTCCATTGAAGGAGGAAAAGTGAGCGCGTGATATCACATGTCTCAGGCCAAGGCTGTCATCAGGTGATGCTTCTGTTGAAGATGCTGACGTGCGACATTTCCCAAAAGAAGGATGAGAAAGGAGCTATTGGCGTGGCGTGCCCTAAATTTCGACACAAGAAGCGACACTGATCATGGAGAGAAGGCATCAACATGGATATAGGTAGAGAGAAAGAGATTGTGGGAGAGCTAGGTCCAAGGCTGATCTCTCCTTAGTAAGCGACTACCGCTCAGGTAAAATAGCCACTACTGTCGCCCAATATCTATAACTCCAGAGCCCATTAAATCCAACGCCAAAAAGCAGATGGTTGAAGTCGTTCTCAAGGACGCCGGCGCTGTCATGCTGGATGCGACAGAGGCAAAGTATGGAGATCCTTGTAGAGTTACGGGATGGTGCGCTGAGCAGCAAGGTGGGCTTGCTAACTTCAAGGGCGGAGAGTCTCACGCACCTCAGTGGCAGCTGTGGGATATCATTATTCGTGTAGGATAATGTCTATCTTTCAGCAAATGCGGCTCATTTCGTCTTGTGGGAGGGATTCGAGCTCTCTACTCCCACCAAACAGCCGTATTTGACATAGTATAGTACAAGTAGATTCCTCCTTGAGCAAAACCCCGACTCGCCCGGCTAGAGGGGGCTGCTCTCACCATTCGCGCAGAACGTATCGAGATATCGCAGCGCGGAATCCGACTCCTTCCCAGGTACTTCTCTAACTCCATCTTCCCACACGAAACCGTAACGCAAGAAAAAGCCAGCCATCCTCGCCACACGGATGGCTTGCCTGTCAGTCCCTGAGATTCCACCAACAGTCTCCTCAAAAGTTTGCTAGAACAAGTCCTCGAGTTTGTGACGATTATGGTAATAGTGCCATCCCTGAGAATCCATATAGCCAAGGATGTTCTCGAAGCCCCACAAAGAAATGCCGAAAGGAAGGATGCTAGCCTCTGCCCAGTCGATAATCCCAGTTATATGCCCGGTGTTGGGATCCACAAAGATATTCATCTCGCAAAGATCATCGTGACTCAGGACTAAAGGATGTGTCGATGTAAAGAGCAATGAAAGTTCTGTAAGAACTCGTCTCAAGTTCTCTGTAAATCGGGAGGGTAAGACCTAAGAAAGGTCGTCGTTTTTCTGCTTGTAATCGTGATGGATGGCTTCGACAATATTGTAGGGCATTGTTTGCCTATGCTTCTACGACGCTACGAAGAATCTATCCTATAAATTTTGCTTATCCTGAAGTAGTAGTATAGGTATAATGCACCTCGCTAAATCCACTACGGTGTTGGACTGTCGTGAAGCTGCCTCTAACGACGGGTTAGTGGAAAGACTATACAGGTATCGCGCTTGAACATAGGCAATTCCAGGAAGTTTTTGGATCACGTAGACAGAAAGTGGTGACGACCGGCCAATATTTCCGTGGTAGGTGCAGGCTGCCATAAATTGTCCATAGATTGCTTGAGCTAGATTCAAGATCACTATGTATAGTACCGAGTTCTGAGCCTGAAATTACACGATCCTGGATTGCTTGGCTCCCACAATGACAGTATAGCTGAAAGCACCCTGAATAGGTGCAGGAATGACAGGTTTACCAACAAGAGAGACAGCAAATTCATCGCATTGTTGCCGCGTCACGGTTGATTAAGATTTAAAGAAGCTGTTGATTGCATCATCAGAGAGTAAACGGGATGTATAGTGGCAGAATATGCTGCGGTGAGAGTTCACTGCCGTGGGATCGATCACCTTCGCCGCAATGAGAGGTGAACATGGGAGTGGAGAATGGAATAAGACAAGATGCAGATATGAGATCAAGAAATCCTTTGACTCGATTTCACAGGAGGAGTGACAGTTCATTATTAGAAAGACTATTTCCCTTGGCGAGGCTGCCCTCCAGCCTCGTTCCCTCTGACGTGGTTAGACGCAAAACACTCCACCTAGTACAGACACACCAGCCCGTGCCAGCACTACCGAAGCTGTGAACCGTGTTCGCCGCCCATAGCCTTCCCTTGAGCTGTCAAGCTAGTCGTCCACAACAACGTATTGCGCAACGACCAGGGCACCCAGATTTCTCGCGCTATGCCCATCAAGCCTCTCACATTCAAGGGCGACAAGAAGCCCAAAAAGCGCAAGCACCGTCACGACGAAGATGTCGACGACGTCCAGAACGCCGGCGGCCGACTTGCGGTCGATCCCTCCGACGATGACTCCTGGACCACCCCCGACGAGCCCAGCGACCTCTCCGGCCCCGTCGTGCTTGTTCTCCCCACCACTCCCCCCACGGCTCTCGCCGCCGATGCGCACGGCAACGTCTTTGCCTCGCCCCTAGAAAATATCGTCGAGGGCGTGGCTGAAACCGCAGAGCCTCATGACGTGCGACAGGTCTGGGTCGCGAGTTCCGTGGCGGGTATGGGAAAGGGAGAGTTGAGCTTCAAGGGGAGCCATGGCGGGTATCTGAGCTGTGACTCCGTGGGCGTACTGGGCGCGAAGAGAGAGGCCAGAGGCGTCGAGGAGGGGTTCATAGCAGAGGCCGTGGATGACGCTGCAGATGGCAAAACGAGATGGCGCCTACGGACTGCGGCGTCAAAGTCCGAAGACGGGGACAAGGGCAGGCGATATCTATGCGCCGTCACAGAGACGAAGCAGATCAACGCAAAATCAATCAACATTTCACTTCGCGGAGACGGGGACGCTTCTTCAGATTCTACCCATCTCGTCTTCAAAATGCAGGCCCGCTTTAAACCGCGACTGCAACAGAATAAAGAGACAAAAGCAAAGGAAAAGGTCAGCCGCCGGGAGCTCGAACAAGCGGTTGGGCGAAGACTTGAGGATGACGAAGTGAAGCGCTTGAAGAAGGCTAAGAAGGAAGGGAATTTCTACGAGGAGGTCCTGGACGTCAGAGTCAAAGGGAAACATGACAAGTTCGCCAGTTGACATACATCGTTGGCCCTATCACGAATGTGACCACGAAGCAATGACAGACTTTGCGTATTCAACCTGAAACGGACATTCGACCAGAACATCATCCACATAAACACTCATTACCCGTGCGTTTTTCCAACCATCCTATCATATATCGACGCATGTACCTCCTGGGCCAACGTAAAGATACTGTACAAACGCCAATCGCTATGCAACAAATCTACCAAAGGGTATATGGCCCGAACATCATCACCTCATCAAAGACTGGGGAATAATCGACCAGCAACACGGCGCCCTGGATCGTGAGTCAGCGACAGTTCCTGTGGTACTGGAGTGTAGATTGAAAACTTACAGAGAGGTCTTGACTCCTCAGCCGCCCGACCTTGATCAGCCCGCTGCTCATAACTGCGAGCTTCTCTACGCGCTAGCCGTTCACGCAACCACGCTCTCCTCGCGGACACGCCCTGGGCTCGAACCTCGGCAGGGACCTCTTCTTCCACCGTACTCCGCCTGCGAGTGAGTGGCCCATCTTCTATGGGCGCAGTTGAACTCCTGGCCTGGTCCAGGGGAATTTGAGGAGACACAATCGGCATTGTCATGCCCCGAAGGGGGCGCCCGGCTAGCGCAAGAACTGGGGCAGGAAGTCGAGTCATCGGGATGCTTATTGATGAATCTTCCTGTGCACCCGCTCGCGCCCGCATCCTCCGCATGAGTCTCTCCCGCCTGACCATGAGGTTCGTGACTTGGACGGGACAGTATCCTGCTGGGAGGGATGATTTCTTGCATAGGGGACATAATGAGCTGTTGTCGCGGAGGAACGAATCGATGCACTCCGGATGGAAGACATGGTTACAAGGCAGTTCGCGAACACTGGTCTCTCCACTGATGAAGTCGTCAAGACATATTGGACAAGTCGACTGAGAGAACGCAACTGGGCGGACCACAATTGCAGGGGCGATTGCGCTGTCAGCGTCTTTTCCGTCGGTGTGCGTTGATTTGTCCACCTTCGGTTTGACTGTTTCAACCGTTTCCGGCTCGACAGCCTCGTTTGGCCCGTCACCATTGACGCTATTCGGCTCCGATCTGGCATGGTACGTGTACTTTGGCATTTTGTCAATTAGATCTTGTGGCACTTGCAGTCTCTTGATCCCCAAGGCCTCCAGATCGACCTCTCCGTTTGCCACTCGGCGCTGGAGGATGCGTCGTTGTCGTCGTTGGATCATGTGCATGACGATCGAAGTCATCAGAACCACTGCCAGAAGGATAGCCAAGACGATAATTAAAAACACCCATAGCGAAGGTATGCCGTTGGTAGAGTTGACGTCCATTCTTGCATACAGCCTGACAGTATCGTGAGGGTCGTAAATTTCCACCAGCTCGCTACCAAATGGTACCTCTGACATGTTTCCCGAATATAGTGCTAGTTCATTGAGAAGGAAAGCTCCCAGCATCCCAGGTACGGCATATACTGGATACTCATTGTTGGACTTCCATTGTCCACCGTCACGAAGTGTCCAGGAGCGATCGCTGACGGGAGGAGGTTGTGAATTTGAGGCCCCAGGCTGATAAAATATTGCTCCTCGGACCTGATCGGACCGCATGACAGAGAGGTAGGAGAAAACGCATTCGGGTTCCGTCCATGGTGCCAACGCAATCAATGGAAAGTCGCCCGCAGGTATTTCTGCCCGTGTTGTGGCATTACCCGGAATCAGGGATCTGGTGGAGTTGTCACAAGGACTGGACGCCGGAAGGGCGGGTGTATATAGAAGGCCTTGTATGACATCGTAATGATGAGGATTATTGGGCGACAAGGTGCGAATGAGACCCGAAGCTCTCAATGCAAAGCCAAGTGAGTCCTTTGATGTGTTAGCAAGCCCATCTTTTGAGAAGCCTGGTACGCTGTCTTGATGTTTCATACATTGACAATGCGGGCTCCATTGGAGGGGTCGTAATCTGGGTTGGGCAAGACAATCGCAACAACGCCAAAGTCCTGTGCGGCTGTGCTGCGGGTAAGCGCCTATTCTTGTGTGAGACAGTAACATAGAAGGTCATACGTACACATGGTTATCTAGGATGTTGGAAACAGTTGATTGCCACAGGTTGCGAAGGGAACGGTTGCGCAGGCTCATTCGGCCGGGTACATGACTTGGGATGTGCGACAGGAATATCCAGACACTGCCCGCCGGCAAACACGGATGGAATTGGAGAGAGGCTTGCGAGATCCGGATGACGCACGCATCAGGTTCATAAAGCAAACGTCGTCAATAGAAGGCCTTGCGACCGCGTCGAGGCCGAAGGGGACGACGTATACCAAAGGTGCGAAACAACGTTTAGGAAAGGGAACGAGGAACGGACTTCCACCTCAATTGAATCGACTCCCGATGATCTGCGGACTTTGAATAAATGCAGCAATGCAGGCTGTTTTGCCCACTTGGGCTGCCAGTGGCTCCTCCTCCAAGGCATGCCCAGCCTCTTGAGATTTGTCTCAGCATCATGCAGATTTTTCCGGGGCTGGGCTTCTGTGAGTGGGCGCTGAGGGGGGCGAGGGGATTCCTTCAGATCCGGCTGATTCCCTCGCTAAACAGTTTGTTTGTTTCGGAGGGGGGCAAACCTAGTGCCTACAAGTACTCGATACAAGCACTCGTAAAGGGCCACACGGCCTGTAGTAGGCCTGGGCAAGGCCTGGGCAGGCTTGGACCGGCTTGGACAGGAGTGGACAGGTTCTCCAAGCCGCAGTTAGGCTATTCCGCTTAAGCAGAATCCGATCCGTCCCCCCTTGTAAACTCGCCAGGTAACAAGCGGAATGTTAGCCGACAACGCGCTTGGCATTCACCTGCGGCGGTCCCGACGTCAAGTCTGATGATGAGTGTTAGAAGTTGGTATCGAGTCGGTACCATATCAAACAGCGCAAAGAAGCCACTGAACCTGCAGCGACTACCTTGTTGATCGTCGCGTCGCCAATGGTTTGAAACCTTCGTCAGAAATCCCCACGGACATCCCACTGATGGGAAGATCGAGCGCTCAAACGCCACTCTCATCCACATCCTGTGTCCGCGAACAGTCCTACCATCAATAACTCAGGACACAATCCCAACCATGCCTCCCTTACCAGGTGCTAGCAAGAAGAAGAACCGAGACGGGCGACGGTCTCGAAGCAGAAACACAACACCAAGCTCGGTGATCAGTGTTGGAACTGCCCCGCCTGGACCAACGACCACTCCGCTCCTCGAGTTGGAAGTGTCCAAACTCTTGGTTTCTTCGAAGCCAAATTATGCAGAGATCATAGACCATCTGGATACCCATGGCTCCAAACTGGAGCCCAAGTCACTGCACGATATCATCGACCAGTTGAAGCATCTCAGCGAATCCGCCGAAAAACGCGCCGAGTCATGCGAGAAAGCCATCCGGCTCATCCATGAGCAGAAGAAGAATGTGGAAACAGACCAGCAAGATCGCGACCGCCAGGTCGAGCAGGCTCGCCGGGCAAAAGCGCGCAAAGAGGAAGGCCAGTCGCAGAAGAATCCCAAGGCGAAGAAACGTAAAGACAGACCTGAGATGGTGGACAATGTCGAGATCAAGAAAGAAGGTATGTTTGTTGTCCATCTACTGACTCCTTATAATCCTATATTCAACGCCATCTTGGCGCTCATCCGGCAAACTTCCTATGTTGAGTTATCAAAGGTCCTCTGAGGCTCTGCATGGCGACTAGAATTCACTAACGACATATGTCTAGAAGAACCTTCAAAGACAAAACTGTCCCGTGCCACACCTGGTCCCTTGGACAGTCCTTCTCCGTCAAAGAAGACCAAACTCAGCCCCGGGACATCATCATTGTCCGAAGTCGCTGATTCTCCAGACGCCGCCGCTGCCAGCGCACACGCCTCACCAACCAAGTCGGACGTGTCCATGTCAGACGCAGAAGACAACCGCGTTGTTCCGCCGCCCATACCACAACAAGGTTTCTTCCCTGACCCCCTGGCACCTGACCCTGTCATCTACCACATTCGCGAAGTGACTCCAGGCATGTCAGACGAGGAGAAGAAGGAGATTTACAGCGTCACGGCATATCCGACGAAGGACCTGAGTGATCAAGTCGCCGGCACACCACCTGACAAAGACTTTAGCAATGCTAAGCCAACCAACCAAGTAGCCGCTAACACTTTCCTCACCTATGTGGAACCGTATGTCCGACCTCTGACGGAAGAGGACATTGCATGGTTGCGTGAACGAGTAAGTGGACGACATCAATACCAGAATAAGTCTTTACTGACGTGGAGCAGGGCGATCGCACTACTCCATTTCTCGCAGTACCCCGAGGCAAACGTTCCTATCAAGAGATCTGGGCAGAAGAAGATTCGGGATCCGTTCTCGTGGAGAATGGCAACGAGAAATCCTTGAACCATCCAAGAGGGAATCTGGAACAAATCAACGATGAAAACGTCGCGACAGACCAGATCTCGACTGGACCGCTCGCTAGCCGATTGCTTTCCCTTCTCAAGTTTGAGCATCGGTCCCCACCGAGTGAGACCAATCCCACTGGCGACTTGAATACCTTCATGAATGATGGCAATGATACTATGGATTTGGATGGACTCACTAATGGTCATGACAACTCGGAGAAGCCACTGCCTCCTGCAGCAGCTGTGGCAGACCAGGCACCTGCCAAAGCGTCCAACTCCCAGCGCCTCGACTACGTGCAGAGTGAGGAACGAATCAAAGGCGAACTCCGACATCTTGGTTTGTTGGGCCAGGATGAAAATCCCGATTATGATGCCCACCATGACGATGATATCAGCGAAAGACTGCGTCTGCTCCAGGGAGAGCTGCGTCGCGTCATGGTTGTAAACGGGGCACGCAAATCTCGTCTGCTGGATCTGGCCAAGGAAAGACTCGCTTTTCAGGAATACAGCACTATCCATGAAGATCTTGACAGCCAAGTTCAACAAGCCTACCTCAAGCGAACTCGTACTTTGGGCAAGACAAAGAAGGGCGGACCAGGAGCCAATAAACCAAAACCGGGCAGCCACGGCATTGGTGGACCCGGAACAGCAATAAGCGTGAACAGAGCAAGAGACATTGGTGACTCGGCCCGGATGCTTATGGATCGCAGAAAGAGATGGGAGAACTGCATCGGACCGGTCTTCAAAGATATGAACCACGGCATTCCACCCAAGGGCTCTACACTGTGGGATCCAAAGATTATGGAAGCGTACGAGAAAACCGAGTTGGAAGCTCTTGAAGAAGAAGCAGAAGAATGAAACAAAGGGATTCGGGCTTGTTCTATCCTCGCCTGGATGAAACCGAACAAAGCGTCTTCGATGTTGGTGAAACAGATCACGTGGCAGATCACGTGGACTATGTGTGATGAGTAGTGTGAAGACGACTTCGAAACAAGCCACAACAAAGGGGATGACTGGCTGGAATCGACTCTGTGCTCACTGTCGATAGTCTTTGCTGATCGAGCACTCGGAGAGGAAGGAGAGGACAAAGGAAGCCGACTTTGTCTGTCGCTAATCCACCTTGAGCGAGGACAAGGGTGCTCCGGATGCGGCTGGGAAACATAATGTATGCCATTACGGCGTTGACGAACCGAAAGAAAATTCAATGGCCTTATTACCACGCTTTCTCGATCTCGCTAACTGCTTTTCAGTTGACTAGGCCTTCGTTATTGCTCTTTTGTATACTCTAACAACTCTCGAACACCAGCAAAGGGCTAATCTTTTCTGGTGCAGAACAGGCTAGATACCACAACATGGCGTTGGATCAGTTTCATGTGGACTGGGACCCAAACACTCTCCAAACATTCTTCAACGACGCTGACCAGCGCGACGCTGTGCCTGAGTCGCCTACGGTGCACTTTTTTAACTGGAAGGAGACCGATTCCTCGGGTCGGACGAGGTCCATTGGCTCAAGGTTCCGGCATCTTTTCTTCTCCAGCCTAGATATCCCAGACGAACACGAGTGGCACTTTGAAAGGCCGTTGGGCAAGGTGTGTTCTTGGAAACGCCGACACTGTATCCTGCGTCTAGGGGGGCGATGACTTTCTTCCCTTCCTTTACCGAAGTCCCCTAAGCTGACGTGGGTCGTTGAGGACATTAGGGATCGTTTGGTGCGGCGGCCCTCTATACAAAGTGGAACGCAAGGCAAGAAAAAACAGATGTAAGGGAGCCTGCATCTCTGGATGATTCTTTCGGAAGAGAGAACTGACGACTGCATTGGACCAGGCATTCGTCTTGAAAGTCACAGATGTCGAACCACGCATCTTCCTTCCCGCCAACGGGAGGAAGATCAACCTGACTGATGAAGCGGCCATCATGGCGCAGACCAACGATCTCGGTTCTGACAATCTCGTCCGTCTCCGTCAATACAAAGTCGACCAGCAATACTGCCGATACTACCTCGAATTCTGCGAGTTTGGCACGTTGGAGACCCTCAGGCTGAGATATAAAGCATGGAAGTAGGTGTTGTTGTCCCGTCCCGTCTTGCCCTGTTGTTACCGCTGAGCATATTCTGACCACGAGCGATCTATCTCTGCAGTCGATATCTTCCTGAGCCTTTTCTCTGGCATACCTTCTATTTCCTGGCACACGCTTATCTGGACCTTTGCACGGGTCCGTATCGGAGTCTGAAGTTTTGGAACTTCGGACAGGTACTCCCCGGCCAGTATCTTCTGCATAACGATCTCAAAACGGACAATATCTTCCTCGCGAACCATACCAACAGAGACGAGGGGACTATATGGTATCCCGTACCCAAGATCGGGGACTTTGGCTTGGCCACGACGACCAACCCTGAAGAGCTCACGACAAATACGGCCGCCGCCTTACAACGAGGCACCGAAGTGTGGTCACCACCAGTAAGTCCTGAATCTTTTGACAACTTTCGTAGTCTGTTCTCGTGTTTACACAACCTTCTAGGAGCTACGTATTCGACTCATGCAGCGCGGCGTCCGGTATCATTTTGAAGAGGACGTCAACCCTCTATTCCCGATGGACGGAAACGTCAGTCTGCATCGAATCCGGCCCGAGGCCAACATCTGGGCCATTGGCGCCGTCATGTGGACCTTGATGACGATGGAGGAGATTGATGAACTCAGCGAAAGAGTCGACGACATCTTGCTGAGCGAAGGACGAGCCTGGAGGGCCTTTGACGGGGTCAATGTCGTCGACGGCGTCGGCCCGGAAATCACCAGTCGCTACAGTCCCCAGCTCATCGCGCTCATCCGGGAATGTACGAGGTTGAAGCCGGGTGATCGACCGCAGCCGAACACCCTGGTCCGCGAGATCTTTGAGAACCTGGTCCGGTGCTTCGAACGCGAGGAGGAAGTGTTCCTGCGCACGGGCGACCCGACACCCCTCAAGGTGGCCTTTGGGCACGACGACATCAACGACCTGCCCGACGGCGGGGCCAGGTTCCACAAGCAACCCGTCTTCTGGGATGACTTTGCCGACCATCTCCTCTGGAGCCCGAAGGATGTGGACCTCGTCTGTCCGCCCTCGGCGCCCGAGTACCTCCCCTTTGACCACCAATGGCCGGTTCCCCTGCGCAGGGGACTCAATGACCGATGGAGACGGGCGGTGCAGAAACGAGATCGAAGAGCAGTCGCCGCCGCCGCTCAAGCCCCCGTAACATCACTACCACCTGCAGTCACCACCTTCGGTCAACATCAACATCAACAGCCCGCGGCCCGGTCTCAGCCGTTGCCCAACCCAGCAACCAGACGCAGACCGTACGACCAGTTTCTACCACAAAGGCCAGAGGAGCATGAAGAAGAAGACCGTCCTCGAAAGCGGGCAAAGTGGTGATTCGATGGAGTATGTATTCGATTCGATATAGGTACTTGCTTGCTCTTGATTGCTCTCCTCTCAGGGGATGCATGCGACCTAGACGCCTCGTCATTTGCA
>WJFF01000028.1:114647-125566 GCA_011800825.1 Fonsecaea pugnacius | reverse complement strand
GAGAGAGGAAGGAGCAGAGAAATGGAGAGACACAACAATACAAAGTGTAGCGAGTGTGTCTGAATGGCGAGACCGAGGAATAATACAAGACATGTGAGGCATTCAATGAGATACCTATCAAACGTCGACTAATAACAAACAAGCATTCTCCTTTGCTGGTTCATGTGCCATGGTTTCCGGTTGTTATCATTCTGTATCACCATCTCCGTTACTCGCATTCTGTACTTGCACCTCCGCTCCGATACCCAAGTGCTTCTTCCCTTACCCTCCCACTCTTACGCCACATGAATCTCCCAGTGTGCAGGCACGCGGAACACGCCGTCCTGCTTCTGCGCCTCCGCCTGACCCAACCCCAGGCCGTCAACCTTCCACTTCGCGGCGTTCCACTCGACGTCCTTGAGCTTCAGATCTTCACCGTAGTGGGCGCTGATCTTGTGCGTCAACACCTCGTACTCCTTGGCTGACTTGAAGAAGCCACCCGCCCGCTGGAGCGCCAGCTTGAGCAGTCTCAGGTGTCTGCGCACAATTTCGAGCTCCTCTTCCCGATTCTGGAACGAGCGCACGTGCTTGTGGTCTCCGTTGACTTGGCCCTGAGAGCTGGTGCCGTTAGTTGTGGCCGACTTTTTCAAACTGATGTCGACGTCCAGCTCATAATCATCGTCGTCGCCAGTATCGGCCGCATCGGCATCAACCAATTGCTTGAGGGCCGTGAGGTGGACATCTGCCGCTTTACGCAGGTAAAGAAGGGCGCTCTGCTCAGACGCCTTCTTATTTGCGGGATCCTGCTTCCCCGCCTCAGCCAGGAGATGGTTCGCATATCCAGTGTAGAGCTCCGCCAGCAGATTCCAGCACGAGTACAACCGCGGGTTTCTCGAGCCGTGCACGCGTTTGATGTTGTAGACAATGTCTTCGCACAGGCGCAAGGCGGGTTTGTAGTTGCCGGCACTGAACTCCGCTTGAACAAGGCGGAAGCCCAGATCAAGAATGGTATCCTGTGGCCAGGAACTCTGTCCCTCGCGTGACGTCCAAAGTGTGTTGAGAAGCCAAGAGAGACGGGAATAGTCCTTGTGCTCACCGATCAAGCTGATGAGTTCGTTGAGCTCTGAGAGCTGCGCTCGAGCAATGTTGATGTTGTTGTTCTTACAGATATCGAAAACCTCGGCCAGGATCTGCTGGGAGAGTGCGAGCATCTCACTCTGGACCTTGGAACTGCTGCTCTTGTACGCAAATTCGCCCCTTCCGGCCGTCATCAGGCATAGCTGGAACCCAAGGCGGATCTCGGTGGGGTCATCAAGACCTTCATGCGCCATGAGGAATTTGAACGTGCAGGTTGCAAGGTCAAGGGCCTCCTGATCCTTGTTCTGCTTCAACAACAAGCGAAGCTGGTCAACTGCGGCGTAGCTGGCGGCAACAACAAAGCTCTTAAAGTGGACGTTTGGATGCTCGGCGGCGTATTTGGTGATGACATTGACAAATGCTTTCAGAGCTTCGCGCGACACCGCCTTGGACACCGAGACTTCTGTGGCAGCGAAGAAATCAATTAGCTGCGTCTCGATAATGGTGAAGTCCTCGAAGCGCTTGTTTCGGACGAGAATATGGCGCAGACGGGCCGCATGCACAAAGACCGCTTGCAGCTTCGCCTTGGCCTTGATGGACCTAACAAAACGTTCGTAGAACAAGTGTTCCTAATGGAGTTCAGTCAGTGTCTGAGACATATATTGTAGAGGGTAGATGGCAATGAAGTAGTTCGGGTTTAAGGAAACAGGTTGGGGGGGGTGCTTACGGCCACCAGCTCAGCAATGTTGTGAGCAATGCTGAGGGTATGATCACTGCGGACGTGGTACTCAAAAGCAGCAATGAAAGCGAAGCAAGCTCGCCCAATTGTCGCACCGTGGAATGCCGAGGTCTTTGGGGCAGATTTGTAGATGGCTTGCAGTTTGAGATCCCGTACAATCTCCAGAGCATAACGGCGGAGGTCGTAGCTGATGAAGATCGTGGCGAGGAAATCTGCCACGTAAACCAGCTCTTCCGTGGTGCGTACGTTCAGGACGATATCCAAGATCAGGGACCGGAGTTCCTTGATGATATGATCGGTCTTCTGTTGCTTGTGGTAGATGGCAATCAGTTGCTGAAGTTGCTTGAGTGTCTTCGTCTGTGTATATTCATGCGCTCGGCGGCTTGATATGTATTTCTCAAACAACAGCGACTCGGCCTTCTCGACCGTCTCTTTGCTCAAGGTCGTGGACTTCGTTGAGGTGATTTGCTTGATGTAAAGCTCCTTGATCATGCTCTTAGATCGCTCAATGGTCTGGACGGACACCATATCTGAATGTTGCGATACGGTCTCGAAGTAGCGAATGGATTCAAACCTGTGGACAGATGTCAGCATACGTCGACGAAGAGCGGTGGCATTCAAGGCATATTCTTGTAAGAGTGGACGACTCACCAATACTCCTGACTCTTTGAGCACGCCTCAGCTAGTGCGCTGGTGGTGACAACCGAGATGACTGATTTTTCTCCATAGTACTTGAAACAAGCTTCGCGAATCTCTCTCAAGATCTTGACGTGTTGGTCGACATCCAACTTGGTCTCTTCCATAGAAGTGTAATACTTCTCGAGCAGGCGTTGGACGACTACCGCATCAGCGAACTGTTCGTATTGAGTGCCAAACTTGATGAACGTCGCCGCAATTGACTTGAAATGGATCAACGCTTCCGTGAATCGCCGGCTTTCATAGTAATGCTCCGCGACAATGATGAGAGCACGCAGGGCATCCTTCTGGCTGATCAAGTCACCTTTGTTGACGGCGTTGACAATTTCCAGGTAATACTCCACCCAGTACCTATGCACAAGATGGTGGGTTTGACAAGTGTCTGCGAGAATATAGAGCAGACCGATGGTCTTCTTGTCGCTCTTGCCGTAGAAGTTGCGGTAGTCAACCAGCAATTCCTGATAGAAGCTGATGATGCGGTCGTGAAGGCCGTGGCGCCTCAGGAACGACACATACATGTCAGAGTATTTGGCCACAGCAGGGTTGTCAATGCTGTGAGACTTGTGATGTGCACGGTAGAGCCTCAGGTAGATCTGCTCGCTCTGGTCCAGGACCTGGTGCTGTTCGTAGCATTCCGCCAGGCGCACAGCGAGCATAACGCTCTCGGTGGAGAATTTGGAAGGCAGAGTAATGCTCTCGAGTGCATCGTTAAACAATCCCGCCCACCCTTTCTTCATTGTGCTTTCGAGGACTGTTATAGCTTGGGCATACCGGCTTTGTTCAATGTAGATTGCTGTCAGTGACTTGGACAGTTCGAAGGTGGAGTGGGTAACCTCAGAGGTAGTTGTGATAGTATGTTCGAAGACCTTCAGCCTTGCAGTTAGCACAAACATTTGTGCAGCGGCAGCGGGTTTGTGCACGCCCTCATAGGCAATTGCAACATGACTTACCTCACGTATGGTAACCTCGGTAGATTCACTGACCGTCGTGGTTGACGATTTGATAATCTCCATGGACGTGGCAGTGATTTGCTCTTCGATCTCCGAAATGAAGATGGTTTCGCTGACGTTTTTGTAGTACGCGAAACATTTCTGATAGACCGACAGAGCCACCGTGTTGAGCCTGACGGCCTTCATGATGACGGCGATCTCTTTCAAAAGTCGCACGATGGACTCGTACATTGAAAATTCGCTGTGCTCAAACTCCTTCCAAGCGAATAGAAGGACAGAAGATGCTTCGTCAACGCGGTTGCGGGAGTGCAAGAAGCGAGCATACGCAAGCATCAACTCCAGCTTCTTCTGGTGCCACTCCAAGGTCCTGACACTGGCGCAATGCTCTGTCAGTTTCCACCAGAGTTCAATGTACAGTTCTTCGGCCTTTTCATAGTCCTCGCGTTTGATAAACTCCGTGGCACGAGTAAATACGCCTTCAACCAGCGCCAAGGTGAGGGACTCTGCGGTTTCTTCTTGGTAACCAGCAAACAGCTGTGAATGGCAGTTAGCTCAAGACCGAATGCGCATAGAAGGATAGAATTGAGGCGGCTAGGTGAGATCAGCGCTGCTGCGCAGGGTCTAACTTACGGATCCCTCAAAAGTATCAATGAGTTCCTTTTCCTTACGCTTGCGGAGGGTGACATCCAGACTGCGGGATACCTTATCACCATTCTCCTGAACGGTCTGATCATCAACGGCGGACGAACCGGTCTTCTGCTTGAACTCCTCGGTCTTTTCGGTCTCGCCGATAAAGACGTAAAGCTCGCTCAATTGTCTGTAACATGCTGACACTTCCCTCGAGCTCGCGCCGTAGCGGTAGGTATAGGCGGAGACGAGGATTCGCAGTGTTTCCTCCCGATAAGTCGTGATCTGGCTTCTGCTTCTCGTGACCAAGCCCTCCGTCACCCGCAACAAGCAGAGACAGAGTTGGACAACGAGATCGTGATGCGAGCCTAATATCTTTGCAGCAACTCTGATTGAAGTCATGTACCAAGAAGCTGCATCGTGGAGTCGAAACAGGGTTGTCTCATATATCTTTGCAACGACGATTGCGGCCTGTAGTACGCAGGCGTGGTCTTGGCCGAATAAGTTCGTGCGAACGCGATAGGCGAGGGCATGAAGCTCTGCCGCTTCACTGGGCGATGTCTGCGCACGCCAGCAAGCCTCCTCAAGGAGTGCCAACGTCACAGTCGAAGGGAAGATGCTCGCAAACTCTTTGGGGATATCGAGATCTCCCCCACGCTTTAGCAAGGAAGATTGCTTGAAATGAACGATCCAGTATCTCACAGTATACTCAAGCAACTGGCGAGAGTGAGAGGGACGGTGAATCCTGCCGAAGTCCAGATAATCCAGCGTAGGCTCCTGATCCTCTCGGAGAGAAGTCTTCGCATGGATCAGAATACGGGTGAGCATATCTCTGTGTCGATCTTGGACCAGCAAGTACTCCTTCGACTTCTCGGCGGCTGCGATCAAGGCTGTTTTAATGGCCACATGTCTGATGGCTAACATGCCTTCGCCCCTGACAAGGAAGGGAGCCACACATGCGGTCAGGTCGCGTAATTCGACGATCTTCTCATCCATTGTAAGACGGCTCGGCTGTGCCTGGAGTAATAGCTCGAGCTCTGAAAGCAGTAAGGGCCTCTCAGCAGCCAGAGTAATGGAAAGCAAGTTTTTCGCTCGTGCATCGATGCGAAGCACCGACATCAGTCTCTCCACTAGATTTGGCACAGACTTTGGTCCAGAGATGAGGGTTTGCAGAGCCTCATCGAACGTAGAATGGACCTTTTGGAGTCCTATATATTGGGTGGCAAGCCAAGCCCACAGGATGGAGCCATCAGCGGCGACTGCGAGTTTGTCGATGGCAGATTCTTGGACGCCATCTTCAATGGCGGTGAACGACTTGTTGTCGCCAAGCTCTCGACGCACAATCGTACGAATATCATCAATCAGAGTTTCTGTCGAGAGTTTGACGTATTCGGATTGCGAATGGGTCGCCTCCAGGGGCTGGGAGAAGCGTATCAATCGCAAGCCAGGTATCTTGACGGCCAGGTCATGGAGCCTGTTGGCAACAGCATGAGCATGGGATCTTTGTCCAGCGATCTCGTCAAGGCCGTCAACGACGAGGACAAGGGTATTTGTCTCATCCTCATCAATAGCTGACAGCACCTTTTCAAGGACAGACCACAAGATCTCCTCATTCCTATGCAAAGCGTTGGAGTCCTTGAACTCGTGATATGCTTCAGTTAAGGCTTTGTACAAGTGGATATCTCCAATCCGCTGAGATAGAATCTGCCACAAGAGTGTCTTCAGCAGTGCGAAAGAGTTTGCCTGAGCAGGGATATTGCTGTTGAAGAAAAAGCTGAGAGGGAAGACCAGCTTGCGGCCAATAGGTCGTTGGAGTCGATCGACGGTCCAATTGGCCAGCGTCGTCTTGCCTGTGCCAGTCTTGCCTTCGACAATAAGCGAGCTTTCCCCACTGCGCATGAAGTTTGTCAAGTGGGATTGGAACCATGTACAGGTAAATTGTTCTGGTCGGCTGGCAATGTTGATGTTGTTGCTGGCTAAGAATGCCAGAACGGTGTCTTGTGGAGCGAGCCACGCCTGTAGGGCTTCTAGGATATGAGTCTCTTTCAAGCCACTGGCCGTCAAGCTGAAGTTCCACATATCTTGAGAACATTGCGAGACTCGAGAGCGGAAACTCTCGATAGATGTGCTAAAGGTGGAGAAGATGTCGAGATTGGTCGACGAGTTGTTCCCATGGACGATCTGCCAAAACGTAATGGCGACTCCAGTCACGATAGACAGGAGCTCCGAAAAGGCTTTGGAGAGGTTGTCGGAAATGAGTCTAGATGAGGTAATGATGTCGACGCGCTTCAACAGTGGCGACAATTCGAGTCCGAACTGGTAGAAGAGGTTGAAAACTGTCTCCAATGCTGGAGCATTGTCGCTTCCAAGCTAAAAGAAGGGTCAGCACGTTCAATCTTCTAGTGGCGGGGGAGAGCAATAACAGTGATATAGAAGGATTTGTGCTTCTGCAAAGGTGTCAAGGACTTGCATTCAAAGCAGTAAAGAAAAGCGAGACAGTGAGCTTGAGTGGAAGCATTGGGCTAAGTAAATGATGAATAGGAAGAGGTATAAAAATAGAGGACAGCGTACCTCCAGCAATAGCAGACACTGCCCAAAGACCAAATTTGTAGCAGCGTTGATGTCCGACTCAAAGGTCGAAATGGCAATGTTAAACCTGTGGACTTGTTCTGCAAAGTGTTGTGCGGCGATCAGCACACGATCCCAAGAACCACCTCTGTGTGGGAGTCTGATGAGTCGTTCGTCTCGAATCCACTCAAGGAGTCCAGTAATGGAAGTGTCAAATGCATAGCCGCTGAAGTTAGAGCCAAGGACACGGTAGGCATGGTTGCGGGAAGTGGCCAGCTGCTCCTTGACTTGCTCCAAGCCGCCGAAGGAGGACGTGCGATCAGTACCAGCGCGTGGTCGCTGCGTAAAGACAGATGGCATTGGCTTAGCGGACTGGACTATGCTGTCCGGTATGTCTGGGGGGGCAAGTGCCGAGTATGTACCTCCGTTGACGCCATTGGTGCCGTTGACACCGTTGGAAACAGAAGAGGTGGATGTGTACTCGAAGCCTTTTGTCGACGAGGTACTGACGTGTCGAAAAGAAGAAGTGGCAGAAGGAGCCATGATAGAGTGTTTGTCGGCCTTGAGAGCCGAAGAGTCTTGTCCTGTAGGGAAGAATATAGTTAGCAAACAGCTTTTCAGCTGGGGAGGGGAACTTTATACCAAACGGTTGCCGCAATAGACCAAGCATCTTGACAGTTCCTCCTGAGGAAGCCAAAAGATGTCACTGAGCCGGCTCCTTCTGTCCTAACGATGAAAACTGAGAGGCGGGGAACGCGGCCATTCTTGCGCAAAGCTATATACTCCAAAAAGCGAGAGAGCCACATTCGATCCCGGAAGGTTTCCACTTGTGTGTCATTGGACGTATTTGGACATATCCTCAGCATTAGCTGCTAGGCAATGCTCTCTCGAGACCCGGTCGAAAAGAGATGGCGGAGCATGTCGGGTCTGCCGCCAGGAGCAAGTGTCACCACATCCATAAGATCGTCTCCAGCTCTTCTGCAAAGACCGCATCATCGGCCCACCTAAGTCGTAAATGCAGAAAGTTATCGACGATGGCCTTGGTCCTCGTTCACCTTTCTGGGATGATGGTACTGATAATACCCAGCGTCTGATGTGTCCCCACAGACCACAACCTTTGCACCGCTCACATTTCCCGCCGATATGCAAGCCACCCCCCATTTCGGACAGGCCGGTCAAGGGTAGCGTAGGGATTGAAACATCGTCATCCTCTTTGCAAGCTCCTTGATGGGTATGCTCATGGCGAGCTGGAACGAGATACGTAAAGAAGCTGAAAACATGATGCTGGCTGCATCCTGGAGTTGTCCTAGAACCAGACATATTCGCTTAGCCGACGACATCTAGCGAACCCTTCTGATCTCGAGTTTCTCCACAGTCACGTAAGGTCCTTCTGCTATGGTTCTAATGGGATCAGGATAGAACATATGCGTTTTGTTGCCATGGGAATAGATTCAACCGTTGTACTCGTATTCATCCTGACGGCAGTGGTCTGAGGAGACCAATCCCACGACCACGTTTGTTTGTTCCACGCCCGAACAGGCAATGCGAAATGGGCATGGCTCTATCGGTGAGCGGTTCAGGTTGCGCCATCGCTAACCGTTGAGGACATGGGAAAAATGGCTGAAGGCTGCATGCCATTCCACTACTGCATAATTTTAGTCAAGGTGGACTGAATACGTACATTTTCCCCTCACCTGAAGCAGACCCGGGATGGCACCGGATGGGTGGGATACTGCAATGTATTGTCCAGCCAGATGGGCGCGAAATGTTGCTCTGAAAGCGTCATTTTTTGGGGGATGATAATCAGACCAGCGAATGAAAATCGTTTCAGTCGCACGTCTTCATGAGACGCAGATGGTGATGGAAGTTTTACAAACTGATGTGGATGGCCTTCAATCGCAGCCTGCCATACAAAGGAGAGAAGGGTTGAGAATGAGTTTTCGTCAGTCGTCGGATAGACCCACTAGCTGAAGGGTTCGCTAGGCTTCTGGTGGTCTTACCGGCGAGCTACTGGGAGACTAGTGAGGCTACCAAGGCCTACTGGGAGGTTACTGGGTGAGAAGCTAGGGGTGCCGAGCCCCGGAGCCCGGGGGTTTCCAGGGCCCAGTGAGCCTTTCAAGCTTCCCTGGAGGCCCGCCAATCGCATCGGTAATTCGGCTGTGTCCTTCCCCCGGTAAGTTCTTTAGGGAAACGGCCATGCTGATCCAGGGCTCCCCGCATCCCGAAGCGTCTTCACTATGCCAAGTCTGGACGAGCCAGTGAGACCAATGCATGCAGCCTCGTTGAATCTGGAAAAGCTGTTTTCCGTTCAGTACGTAAAGAATCCACGGGACGCTTCGTCCACTTTTATTAGGTCCCCTGCCACTGCTCCTCTTACACAGAACTGTACTTTCGACGAGCGAACTGGGCCTCGGATCAAACTATTCGTTCCGTACTTGCACTGCCGTCTCCATCTCAAAGCCTGCCTCCTCTGGGCGCTCCGTGAAAATGCCTAGCTCTTGACAGAAACAGACAAGCACAAGCCACCCAATAGCAGCGACTGCAACGACCCTCCCTCTCGGGGCCATCCTATGCTGAGACACTGTGTGTTACACTTCCTCTCAGCGCTACGAGCTGAGGTCCTCACATGTGAATTTTCTGTCCCTCCAGAGTTTCCAAAGGCACAATGCCGGCATACGAGGTTCTGACCCTTGTCGAACTCGTACAGAATTGCGTAATGCGGAGAATGCAGGCGGCGGAACGGTGGTCCCCGATCATCTTGAGCAAGAGACAGGAATCATAACACTGGCAAGTACTCGATCGGGCTTTGATGGGTCCTTGGTGCCCGCTGATCCTTTCTCACCATGCTTAGCGACAATGATTGGTGCTCAACTCTGCTTGAAACCTATTCGGATGCTCTACAAAAGATCGTCCATAAGTGGATGCAGGAAGAGATAAGGGAAAAGGTGATGTCGGTCTACACAAAGGGTGGAAATGAATTGCAGGGGATCGAAAAGCCCATGCACATGCCCTGTTCGCCAGCACCGCTCAACAGCTCTACCCTCCATTGACAGGGTGGAGCTGCCGGGAGACGCCTTTACGGAGTTTTTCGAGCACCATACGAATGTGAGAGCAGGTTGCGGACATACCTTCACATGCTCTGAAGACTCTTGGGCATGGAATCGTGCTTAGACCAGCAGGGGCAAAGCATTCATGAGAAAAGACTGACTGCATTGAAAGTTCCCGCATGTCCTAGCCACGACTTCTCATCTAGGGGAACCTACCTTGATACTCTCCAGTCCAGAGATCCACGCCACGACGACCTCCCTGACATGGAAACAGCTCCACCTCAACTCTTGAGCGTTCCACTCTGTATCTGAAGTATATGGCTTTGTCGATGGAGGGCTTCAAGCCCTGGCGTGGAAAACACATCCGAGCCGTGGCGGCTGAGTGCCAATGTCAAGGTCCCTCATTGCGCACGACTTTCACGGCGTTTGGAGGGCAAAGTATGCCCATCTAGGGTGACCACATCATCAGCCATCATTCTACTGAGCCCTACCAGGTAGATATCCGGTCCAGTTGATGTCTCTCGATCCGAGTCTCCACATTATTCGACTCTAGAAAGCCGGCTTGTATGGCACTGATTCTGGATCCCTCGTCTCGAAGCAGGGCGTGTCAGTAGCGAGACCCGTCATCTCGCATATGAAGATCCTTTCAAGGGCAGTCCTACAAATCCTTCGGCGAGCCGACACGACTTTCCATCTTTGCCCAAGGAGAAACGACCATTCAAGTTGGTCAAGACCGGAAATACAGATTGATTGGTCCAGACACCAAATTCATCCGGCAATAGGAATGCACGGAGCGAGCTTTATGGTGGTCCAGGGACGATCTAGAATGCCCCAGTTAAAACATGAGCGAATGGGACGAACCCACGAAGACAGCAGCTTCGATACAAATTTGGGAGTGATGCACGGCGTGGAATAGGCGGTTTCGCTTGCGGGATCTCATGATGCAGATAATCGTCGTCCACTTGCATATCATATGGCAGCTTCACCAATGCGATGCCTCGTACCACTGGTATGCCCTTCTGCCACCACCCGCCAACCCCAGGTAAATCTAATCCCCGCTGGATGTTGCTATGTACCTATAAGCGTCCCAATCGGTCCCACTAATGACTGATTTCACGCAGCATTTTGTCCTCTCTATCCCGTGCAGTGTGCGACTGCTTGTAGTGCAAATATAGCATGCTGGCCTTGGACTTGTTACCGTGTCTGTCTCTCCTTTCTACCCTCGCTGGCTTAGTT
>WJFF01000028.1:89694-103003 GCA_011800825.1 Fonsecaea pugnacius | reverse complement strand
TGTAGCAGGCGGCGGCGGTGGGGAGAAGCCTGTTGGATCGTGATGAAAGGCAAGAGCGCCCTTTTTCTCCCAAGGGACGCCGACGTGGAAGCTCCTCCTCAGCATGAGGACCTGGTTGGGGATGGAGGGCAGCTGAGTGTCAGCTGCTGCTGCAATATCGCCTTCTACCGGCTGAACCCAATTAACCTGTGAAGGTGTGAGCAATGTCCACAGGATATACTGCAGGTGGGCCACGATACGAGCTTGGACAAATGCCTGTTCTACAGTTGGAACATCATGGCCGTTGATGACTTGTCAGTCAGCCTCGGCCAAACCAGACATAGCACTCAAGGGAGTGTGCTACAGGACATTCAACGAGGGGGTGTCTATCTGACATCACTTGAGAGGACATCGACGACGTCTGCAAAGATGGAAAAAGAATGTCTCGCGTCTGATACGACTAAGGCAAGACAGGCAAGACAACAAAGAGCGGCGCATGAAGCAGCCGATTCAATACAATTCCGTCATTGAGATAGAAAACTGGTGGTATCATCAAGCAAAATGCAAAATTTCCACAAGCTTCCCGCGATCTTTTACATAGGACCCAGTCGTTACTATGGTCGTGAGGGCGCATCGTGCTTGATTATACACGTCGACCGTTAATTAATAGCCGGTAAATCAGCTCGACACGCTGGTTTCGCACGGGTGATAACCCGCCCGGCTCTGCAGACTATATCAGGAGCAGGATGCCTAATCCAGATCAAAGATGGAGTCTGTGTCGTCATCTTTTGTTGTCATAGTGTTTGTTGTAGCGGTCTTCATGCCGGGATCTTGGCTTCTCGTTCGTCCTCTGATTGGCACTCCAAAGTCATCTTCGTCCTCACTATCATCCCTCGGCGCCGACGGCTGGTCGGGAAAGCTCGACCTTCGCCGGTGTGCTTCCGGCCTGCGAAACAGCTCGCCACTCAGTAAGTCACTCACCGTGGCACCGCCGGCTATTCGAGCTAGAATGTGGACTAGCAGGACAACGGCTTCAATGGGTTTGACGAATGCAACATTGGCGGCTTTCTGGAGGAAATCCGCAGTGAAGGGACTTCCATAGTTTGTTGGGGAGGGCGAAGGTGATAGCAGAGTGGTGGATGGTGGGAGAGGCGAAAAGGATCGTTTGGCGTGCAAGCGCCGTCTCAATCCCTCTTTGGTCGGCGACGTTGGAGGTGTATGAACGTCTGGCCAAGACGAATCTGACATCGAAGATTGCGCCAGTTCCGGAGTTGAAGACTTGTCCATGGAGTCGCTGGTCGAAGGCCGCTTCATTGGACTTTGTTCGGATTCCGCAGTGGACGCCGTGACTGTAAGCTCCGAGAGACCTCTTTGATGCTGATTTCTATTCAAAAAGAAAGGAGGGTACCCTTCTGCAGGATGACGTTGTTCAAAGTCGATAATCTGGACATGTCCATCGAGCGGCTCTTGTGCTAAAGAATCTGTTGTGTAGAAGGAGTCGACACTCGAGACCATGCTAAGAGAACCTTGATTTCTGGCGACCTCGACCACTTCATGTGCCTCAGAGCCGTCTTCTGGCTTCAATGGTGGGGATGCTTCAAGTTCCCCTATAGCATCTGTTGCGGGTGGCTCTATAATGGCCTCAACACCCTCATCGTCCGCAGGTGGCTCAATGTGGTTTAAGAGAGCCGGGTCGGATTCGGGCTCAGTGGACATAGGGCTTGCTGCAGCTTGTTCTGATTTCTCGGCAGCTAGCTCCACGGAAGCTTTTGTGTCCCCCTGATGATGCCCTTCTGGCTGATCCTCTGCATGATCTTCTCCTGAGCAGCTTTCCTCCTGGGAAGGCTCAATTTCTAGGTTCTCCCCCCCTGGTCCTGGCGCATTTGTCTCGCCAGGTGGTTCGTCTATAGCACGTTCCGGAGACTGTTCCGATGTTGGAACCACTTCGACAGTTGGTTCGGCGCCATCTCCGACTGTGGGCGGGGCAATAGGCTGTGTAGGAATCAAATCCGCTAAAGATTCGGCTCGACTACCTTCGTCGTCCGATTCGGCTGGCTTCGCAGTCGCAGGCTCTTTATTCCCTGCTAACAGTTGCTGCAGCCGCGAAGCTGCGACTGTGTTCCGAGCAAGACTTCGTCTTGAAACAAAGTCCTCGCGCTCGTCACCGTGCTGCGAACCATCCTCGCTATACTCGTCGTCCGGTCGTCTGTCATGGGGGTCCTCACTGGAAGCAACACTAGACGGGGTCGAGGACCTATATCCATCAGCCCCGGGCCGTGAGCGAGATGAGCTTGGACTTGGGCTGTAGCCATAGTCTGACCCACGACGCCCATAAGTCTGGACGGACCTCAAGCCGTTCTGTCCTTGAAAACTCCACGCTCGTGAAGTCTTCGTACGCCCGGCGGGCAACGGATCAGTATTCGGAGTGGTCGGTTCTGGTTGCTGTCTTCGTTTCCAGGTTCCCTTCCTCCGAGGCGTTATTGCGTCCTCTGGCAGGTCCACGTGGAATGCGCGCTTAAATGGACATGGCGTCCTCTCAAATCGGAGTACTTTTGGCAGAGCGGCTTTCAGTTCCTCCACCTTTTTCTTGTCCTCTTCCGTTTCTGAAGGCAGCTCAATTCTGTAGTATCTGAGTTTCCCTCTGCGCAAGACGAATTTGGATTCCCCATCGACACACCAGCATTGTGAATTTCGCATGATGGTGTGGATGACCTTCTGATCGGCGGATTTCAGGAAATAGCTGGAGCCACGGACCTTCTCTATTACGATGGCACCAGTTGAAGCCAGAATCTCCGAGCGCGATCGCCATGGCAGGGTTTCTACCGCGTCAATTGGATAGTCGGCATCAGGCAGAGTCTCTTTGCTCTGCTGAGGGATCGATTCTGTTGGAGGGGAGAAGGCAATGATGCGCGCGGAGGGATGGGAGTACAGAATGTCCGCATCAGCATCTGACTTGTCCAGTGCAGCTTTTTCATGGAAGGAGAGTGCGCGTGGAGGAGCAGTAAAGGACCGGCGGTAACTTTGGAGGGGAGGAGGCTCGCCGTAGGATGGAGGTGGACTGGCCATGCTGCATTTTCAAATGTTGCAGCTATCGCAATGGGGCTATGAGTTTCGGGACTGGATGCCTATAGTGGAGGCTGTATGAGCAAGAAGGAGGATGACTTGCCCACGTTGAGGTTCATGCTTCAAACAAACCTCACAATATCGATGAGCCACAGCGGGCGGCGGCTCCAGGCGAGCAGCCACATGCCGTCGGAGAGGGAACCAGCAGGAACAGATTAGCGTCTTGGCATCACGTGGAAGCAAAACATCAACTCCCCTCCATAACAACATCCATCCGTCTGCGCCGTCAAACCTGATTTGCACATACCCTCGCTCACCACTTGCCCGCATGACGGTAACCGATTGTTAAGCAACCTTGATGGTAAGGCTGACGCCATGGTAGGCCACTTGCTGGTAGGCCACCCTTCCCATGGCTCTTTTATCTGCTGGCTCTTCTAGGTTCTGACCTACTTACCTTTTCCTTCTGCGCACCCGGACACCGCCTTCACAGTGTCCACATTACATCGCTACTAGCTGGTTGCACTTGACTTTGAGACATCAACCCGCGCGCGGGGAGGCGGCAGCTCCTCGCGTCCCTCCCCATCGACCGCCATGGTTCCGCGACCGAAGTAACCGATCTCAATCTTGGCGCAGTCTTCATCGATTTCGAGAGTTGGGGGTCTCTGGCCGCAGCCCCCGATTTTTCGAGCAACTCCGATTTAGTGGCGTTAGACGACGCACAATTTTTCGAAATGAACGGCCTCTGGGCGTCGCCGACGTGCCGCCCAGAAGCCGAGCAACAAGAATCTCCCGGAACTGGAATACTATCACGACATGCGATATGAGTGGTCCAATGAGTCATGCTTTCCAGACGGCCATAGCAATATGCCTGCACAAGTCCCCGGAAGCTCCGACGGCCGGTCTTTTGACGAGGTCAGACTCTTGAGCTCAAGCGACTCACCAAATACCACTGAGGACAACGCCCACCATTGCCTCAAATGCAATCCCCCGAGAGCATTCCAAAAGAGACATCGGCTTACAACACATCAAAGACGGCACGATCCTCTCTTCATATGTGAGCAGAGTACGTGTAATAAGAGGTTTCAGTATCGAAAGGACCTCACGAGACACCAGAAGACCATCCATTCCAAGCACTACCAGCACACCGACCGCTTCCCGTGTCCTAATATAGGCTGCGAATGGAGCTTGAATGGGGGCTTCAAACGTCATGATACTCTTCGTCGACATCTCCGAAACGTTCACCCAGCATTGAGTTTTTCCGCCAATAACATATCCTGACAATGATTGAAGTCATCCAAGATTGGGTTCTGCTGGCTTAAGGATAGCCGAAGTTGCTCTAAACAATATGTCGCTGTGACGGATGCCAGGACACTAGGCCAGGAGTCTGACATCCGTCAGAGCAACATATTTTTTGGAGCAACTTGAGCTACCAAGGAGAATGGGTAGGGGCTGGTTCTGTTCCAGCTTCCTTATGACAGCACTCTAGCGCGAAGTTTTTCATTTCTTTTCATTTCTATCGTTATATTGCCATAGAATGGACATTAAGATATCTAGGGTCGATGCATTGTTATACGTTGGCCGCCTATCCATACGTTCGTCGCAGGATGAATTTCATGACAGATGCTCTTATGGAGGTGACACCCAGCAACCCTTCCGGGACGACGGTACAAGCGAGAAACGGCCCATCGCTTATACCGTCGTCTCGGAAGAGTAGCTTGATGTCGCCTTCATGATGGCACCTGAAAATGGAATCTGCCTTGCGTGCTGATACAATGCTAGATTCTCGTGATATCCACTCAAGCTTTCTCTGCTACCAACCTGGACTAGGTTTTTATGGCTTTATGGCACAATTGCGCGAAGACCATCAGTTCGTTTGCCCGCCCCTGCAGGAGGCAACATAGGGACTGTTCGTTGTATAGTTACCCTCAAATGCCGAAAAGTCAAACATCACGCTTTTAAATGTGCTGAGAAGTGTCTACCTACTCTCGTTTATGTCCTCTTACGTTTCTTTGGGTGTCTCGACTAATATCGCGGTCTCCTGCTGCATGACGCCCTCATTTCTAGTTGTTCCTTCGGCATCGCTCGCGCCCATTCGGCGAGTTGGCAGCCACTGGAGCTTTGCGGGCTGTTTGGAGTTCGGCCGACCGTATCGAGCCCAGACTTTTCAGTCGCGATGTATTGATGGATGCTGAACCACGGCGGGGGCCAACGGGGCGGCCTACAGCGTGGCCTAGGAGAGGCCTAGGAGAGGCCTAGGAGAGGCCTACCATCTTTTCCGCCACAACAATGTATCCCGATGGTTCATACGAGTGGAACAACCTTGGACATGAGACGCTGTCAAGTCTCTATAAGACCAGAAGGCCTATAAAAGGCTTACAATGGACCGTCAATTGGAATTGATTCAGCAGTTTCATTCCATTTCTTCCTCGAGGAAAACCCCAATCAACTGAGCGTGACTTCCAATGGCCGACGCCATCGACTCTGGACACAGTAGGTCTATCCCAATATGACGGTCAGTGGTTTGATCGAGCTGCTGACACGTGTCTAGACCCCCGTGATGACACTTCTGCGAGATCCAACGTAACCTCAACCCACCATTGCGAACACTCCACGGTATCGGAGACTTTGCAGACCTCATGTTTGAGAGGGGCCGGCTCACCGAGACTCGGCAAAGCCGACCTCATCCCACACAACTAGCAAGACGCAATCACTCGAGATCAGCGAACACGACTCTGGGTGCAGGGTCGCCACGGCTACTCCGATGGTGCAGACCAGGAACAGAAGAGACGAGACTCAATCAAACAGACACTCCGGTCCGCAACTGCACTAGCAGAGCAGCTTGAGAGGTTATCCGCCACAGGGGGGAAGTTTGAGAGTGACAAGAGTGTCGAGAACGAATCAGGTTGCCAGACCTTGCAGTGTATTGGGAGATGGACAGATGAGCAGGGCAAGCGTAATTGACAGGCTGTAGTTTTTCGACGCAGCGATGTAAGGGTAATTTTTTCTCTCTTTCAAATCGACGTCGTCGATGGTACATTCGGAGCGATACTTGAGATGTCCCACAGAAGACGCCATTGCAGAGTCCTAGATACACTCTCGTCTCCTACATAGCAAGCGTTTAGAGAAACGTCAAGGAAGCTTACTGTAGCTATCACGAGCGAAGCATTTTTCTGTCTAATTTACCTGGGAGTGTTGGACTGGACACATTGGCTGGAGGAGAGAGTCATGACTGCATTTCTCTGTGACTTTTTGTAGGGAAGAGACTCTTTGTCTGGGAGTAAAGAGATCGAAAGAGAAATAGTGACACATTACAACGCTAGTCCCAAAACAACCTAGTGAAAAATGTCAGGTGACATGGCGTACGAGCTGAATGCAACCAACGCGTCGCGCGTCGCGCCTTTTTAGCATCTTACAAGTACAGGTGCCCGTGGTGGATCTAATATCCCAGCTTTCCTTTAGGACTTTTCTAAGTCTCAATCAAATCAATACGCCGTCAGCAATGTATCTTGACTTGATGGCACCGAATTACCGGGCCTCTTCTCAAACAAATGCGCAACCCTTCCATTAAGACGATTATCCCCTAGTTCCGTGGTTGTCTGGGGGTGAACTTCATCCTCAGCGGGGGCAAGGTCAGTGTGAATGTGTCGAGGACCTCGGTGTCAAACTTGACGCCGTCTTCGCCATCGGCAAACGCAATGTCGAAGCCCATAGCAACCCTTGACAAGACCATGCGAAGTTCCATCATTGCAAGTTGCTTTCCTACGCAGCTAAAAGCACCTAACATGGGAATCAGTACTCAGCACACTAGATGGCTGTCCTGGAAATGCGGTCATACCTTTCGAAAAAGGGAAGAACGGGCTCTTTTCCGCGCTCATCTCCTCCCATCTTTCGGGGACAAACTCCAATGGGCGCTCGAAGTATCGCGGGTCTCGCTGGAGCGTGTGGACTGGAACACCGACGATGGTGTCTCCAGGAATATACACTTCGTCGACCTGCAGCCCTTGCGGGGGAGTGATTCGAGGCAGACCGCCTGGCACAGGGGGCTTGAGACGCAAAGTTTCATAGATGATATTGTCCAAGTACGATATTTTCGACTTCTCGTACGTCCAATCCTTCTCCCCTGCAGGAAAGACGGCATCGAGCTTCTCTTGCAGTTTTTTCTGCACGGTCGGATGTCTCGCCAGGTAGAAGAAGGCGTAGGCGAGAGCGGCCGCTGTTGTGTCACTGATAACGTGTTAGGCAACTCCTGCAGTCATGGCATCGCAGATTGGACGGTGGTATTACCTTCCGGCAATGATGATCAGGCGAGTATCCTCACTCAATGCAAAGTCCGACGGTGGCGCAGACTGGTCATTTTCATACTTGGCCTTGATTAACCAGGAAATAACATCACGGGGCTCGACATCCTTGCCCGTGGACTGCAAATTAACATGTCAGCAGCTTTTAACATATCTCGCATGGAGAAGATGGTGACTAACTCTCTTCTTCTCTTCGAGTTGGCTTCGACAGTACTCCATGAAATCCTGAAACGTGCCGGAGATACCAGGAATGGCACTGAAAAATGCCAGCAGCCAGGGCAGTGTCCCGAGAGTGCCGATCGTGATCATCTGATCATGCAGCCCCTTGATCGCTTTGTGCTCTCCTCCAGTGGTAAGCATTCCAAAGTCCTTGCTCAATCCAATGTCTCCCATGACATCGAAAGTGTAAAACATTGACCACTCTGTGATATTCATGGCCGAACCCGCAGATGCACCTATCCGGGATACCAAGAGATCTGTCTTGGATTTAACGCGCGGCTCGTATGTGGAGAGTGCTAACAGAGTGAAGTCAGCAGCGGCTCAGTGAGGGCGTGAATCGTCGCGTCACCTTTGATGCTGAAGCCACGATCCCAAGCCCGTCTTCTCTGTCGCTGGATCTGCATGTCTCGCGTCGAGTTGATGGAGCACTTGTTCACGTCGTTCGAGACTTGGCTATACCAGGTCGCTTTGGGCAACCTGGAAGGCGGTCCATATACAAGTTCAATGGCAGAGGCGCGGTTGATTGAAATCTCGCGAGGGCCTAAGCCAAAGGTCAGCAGAGGCGGTTTTCGGCTTTTCCAGGTCCTGCATACCGATCCGAACGAAGTCTCCGTATTGCTTGTGCAAGGCCTCGACTTCATAATTGAACTGGACTTTTTTCATCGATCTCCGAAGAGCCCAGAACCGAGATAGTTTTGCGCCCCATGGTCCAGGGAATTTCCTCAGCGGATGGAAAAACAGTCGATAGATGGCGATGCTGCCATAGACGCCAACGAAGAATGCGGCATCCACAATGAAGACTTTGAACCCTCCCGCCAGTATGCCATGTTGTGCGACCACGGCATAACTCAAGAATGCCACCGTGTTGAAGCTAGAGAAGAGGATGAGGAGTGTCCATACTCGATTATCAAGCTCAATTGGACGTATACTTTGGTGGAAGATGACTCCCAAGACGAAAGCGGTGACAGCGGTGACTCCGAGCTCGGCTTTCAACGCCTGCCTCAGCAGGATCGTGATCGGCCCCCCGGGTTCCATGCTTACGGTGAAGACCACCCCTTTGAGCGATGTGTCAGAGTGGAATCAACTATCCGCCTGGGTAAGAGGAGAAGCGTTTAGAAGCTCAAGGGTCCCAGGAGGAGAGTCGCCGGTTAATAAATCACATACCGAAATGGCAAGTCCAAACAAACGGGAAGAATGAAGAGCTACGAGGAGGACTCCACGGTCGAAAAGCGTCCCTGTCTACAGGACATCTACATCAAGCCAAGGAAGCATACCGAGACTCTCCAATTTCCCACCATTGCAGTGGTCCGACGCACCACTGTGGAAACGACTTTGTTGGCGAGTTGAGGTGGCAGCAGATTTTCCTGACCGTTGATTTGCTAGTTATGCATGCAGCCACCGTTTTCCTCAGTCCCCGAGGAGGATCCGAGCTTGGGCACCTTGGGGCCGCAAATGATACAGCTACAGAGTGTAGCCTTGTCTCGCTTTACGAACCAGGGAAGCTAATAGGTGAAGCCCAAGCTTGGGATCACGCCGATCTTTGTTTCCTCCAGCGATGCTCTACAGAGTTCTATCTCGGATCAGGGAGCGATCCCTGTGCGCCTTCTATCCCACCGCCCGGGTTGTGGGTCGTGCAGTTCTTCATGTGCTTCACCACCGTTGCATTGTGCAGATCTCGAGAATGGACCACAGTACCTATTGATTAGGCACTTATGGGACTAGGACCACTCTATCTACGGAGTATCCACGAGTAAAATCGACATTTTAGGTTTCGCCGCGTACGCCGTTGGGATCGGAACCGAAGAGCTGGGCACTTGTATATGCAAGGCGCCGTTTCTGGATACGGACTCAGATATATGTATGTACCTGCTCCAACAAACTTGCGATGATCATCGTCCCAGTACTCGCTTGGAGCTCGTCTGGCCTTTTCTAACGACGTGGATATAGCCTTGAAGGCCCGCACGGACAAGGCCCGCGAATAGGTCGGGGCCAATATGTTTCGTCCTTTGTCGATCAGTGGGGGTTTGTCACTGTAGCTGTGGTCCTCGGTGAATCCTCCCATCCATCCATTTCTTCAGTACCTAATAGTATTACAGGCACTGTTGAAGCCGCCCTTGTCGTTCCCCGAGAGCCTTTTCCTACACTGAGTATTGTCTTGTCCTGGCTGTCCACCGACCAACCACTCATAATTCTTTTTTCACTCCCTTGTTTTCTGTCTGATATTATTATTATGATAATCATGTGAGTCGGTCAAGCAAGTGCCTCGTCTCGTCTTATCTCGTCAATGGCAACAGCTCCACCATTGCCTAGGAATTACTCCGCCTCGTACCTACGGAGTTGGTATAGAAAACCGCCTGGGAGCATGCAGATCATTAACGGTCGCGTCATCGCTTAGAGTGAGCGATGGAGTCGAAAAAGGGGCGTCCCGAGGAATGCTCCGACTTGGTGGTGAAGCGACGACGCCGTCGGTCCCATCCATCTCCACGTCGCCTCATCGTTAAACCATACGAGTACCTATGTACTAGGTAGAGCCTTGTGGAACCACCAGTGATGCCAGGATTTGTCGCTGCGTCCTGGTCTCTCCCCACAAAACCGAAAACCACTGAATATACCAAGTTTACTCGCCACTTTCTTCCTGAGTACGAGGAGATCCTGTCGATCACTGTCGGTCAATGTATGTACCGAGTACTACTCGGTATGTATCTACGACTCGTACTCGTACGTTTCGGACTCTTTCCCGGACCTACGATGTACCCCCTTGTCGATTCGACCCAGAACCGCGACCGTTGCACATAATCATCCGAGTCTTCACATGGCGCCAGCTCTGGGCTCATTTCCCGCACCGGTTCGCGGCCCGGGTCGCCTCTAGGGTTCCTGACGCCTTAGAGCCACCCCCGTTGGGCGTATGGAGCATGAGTAGGTGCTCCGTATGTTGTTTTCGGTGCAAATACGAAGTTCACAACATGTACCCACGAACAGACAATGCGAAAGATCGCCGATGCACACGTCAAGTCCACCCAAGTCCCTCCATAGGTACCAGACGCAGGATAACCTCCCCCTCCCAGGTAGGTAGGTAGACACACCACCGACTACCAAGTACAGCGTCGCGCCGTCTTATTTTTCCAGAACACAATCCCTTCTAGTGTCGAATTGGTCTATCTGCACCGGTTTTTTTGGTGTTTCAGGATCTGGGGCCTGAATACTCGGCAGGTACAACCCCCTCGCTCTGCTTCGTCTTTATAGATGCCAACCCCCTCTGGATGGCACGAGTAAGGATTCCTTCTCGTTGGATTCTTGTTGATCGTCATGGCAATTGAGCATATACAGCTAAGTCTAGGGAAGATCTTCGTTATATCCTCTGAATGTGCCCTCGCCACGGCATAAGTTTGGGCTTCGAGACTCGTACCTATGTAGGTAGAAAGCCGACGCCTGAGCAAAGCCGGGGGGTTCCCTGTCCGCGGAGAATTCCTCTGTTCAATTCGTCTCAGATCGTCTACTCGTACTCTGTGTGTCTCGTGGCCGGCAGGTTGATGTCGCGTCCACGATCTATTTCGCAGATGTTGAGTTTATCAGAGTCAAAGAATGCTCAGCATGGTCCATGTCCCTTTTGGGTGTTGCCCTCTCGCCATGCTGTTCTTCCTTGATGTCCTTGGGAAGCCCAGAAACACGCAGTAGTGTAGAGAGATTGACTGGGATTCCGTCTCAGAAGCGCCTTTGGAGGCTCCCCCTGCAAAAGTACCGAGTTGTCCCACAACACACTCCGTACCAAGCACGAGAACGAGATGCTGTAGACTGTGCCTGACTGGTGTGTCTCCTCCTTCCGAGCCGCATTGCGCATCTCTCTTTCGACTCTTTCGAATCCAAAACGGGGAGTGGCACATGCTTCTCACCCCCAATTTGAACCAGGATTCAATCTCGTTTTGGACGAAAAAGTTTTTCACCTCCCCCCGGCCGGCGACCCATAACCTGTCTTTGGACGGACAGGGACATGGGGGCGAAGGGGGTCCATGCCTGCCTATGGAGTAGCAAGTAACTCGTAACGCGAACTACCTAACCGGTTCCCTCAAGTTCAACGGCTCTGGCTCCCCGGGCGTGTGATCGACGCTTGAGAATTCCTTTCGAGGTTCTTGGGCGCCAGTCGTGGCCTACGGAAGAAGGTGTACTCGGTAGAGCCTTGTCACCTTGTTCAGGTTCAGGTTCTGGTTCAGGCACAGACACTTTGCCGAGAACCTGTGCACCTGTACTGGGACTAGTTCAATGGTTGGCTCTTTTCTGACCTCGAACGCATACATATATACATATCGAGCAACACACCTCGCATATATACACCAGATCGATGACCTTTTTCTCAATTTGCTGGGCCAACGACTTCAGAATCTGCAGGTCAGGAAGGGCCTTTTTTTCCTTCGTTGCTCAACAAGCACAGGCTTTGTGTGTGACTTGAAAGGTCCAGGGGAACTCAAGCTCGACACCTTCTCTTTCTTGGGCATTCAAAGATGGCTCAGCCAAAGAGCCTCCAGTTGACGTGCCATGTGGTCATCAACATTCTCTTCGCCATCGGTGAAGGGAGCATTCTCCTGCGACTCTGGACCCGAGCCTTCCTCTTGAAACAGCTGGGCTGGGATGACTGGGCAATGTTTGCTTGTCTGGTAAGAGAGTCTCCTCCTTCCTCCATCCTCAGCGATTGTCTTTGAAAGGCCAGTGTACTGACACCAATGGGGAAAAATAGTTCTTCAACGCCGGTCAACAGGTGGTTTTGTACATGTTTCTCAACCATGGCGGTGGAAAGTATGTACTCACCTCACATCACACCACAACACCCAACAGGACCCCTTTCTTGTGGTTCTTCATCTGCTAAGAACTTCCGAAAAACAGAACCATGCAGGTCGTATTGGCGGAAAATCCAGAAAACCTGACGACAGTGTTAAAAGTGAGTTGTGTTCCTTGTTAGAAGCTCACTCTCTCACACATCGCACCCACAAAATCACTAACAAAGTCTCTCTGATCGCAGGTCCTCTTCGCCGAAGAGATCTACTACATCTGGATGCACTTCTGGATCAAACTCTGCTTCCTGCTCTTCTACCTCCGGCTGGCCCAGGAAAGACGGTTTCGCATGCTGGTCTTTGGCACCATCGGGTTAACCGCGGCCGTCACCATCGCCATCTGGCTGATATATTCGCTGCAATGCCACCCCTTGCAGGCGTTTTGGTACCCGATGCAATTCCCCGACGCGAAATGTCTCCCGTCCAAGGTGACGTATTTTGTGCCGGGAAGTTTGGTAGGTCGATTGCGTGTTGTTCCTATTCTTTCTTTGGTTGCAATTCAATCTGGCTAATGAGACGTGGGATGGCAGGAACTCGTCCTCGATTGCATCATCCTCTTCCTCCCTGTGACGGTCTTCTGGGGCCTCCAGATGACCTTGCGCCGCCGACTCGCCGTGTACTCGGTCATCACCTTGGGTGGACTGGTGGTGGTCGTGTCGGGCCTCCGGCTGATCGTGGTCAACCAGTTCGCCACCAACCCGGACCTTACGTACATTCTCGGTCGGATGATCCTGATCTCGGCAGTCGAGATCCAGGTGGGCATCTTCGCCGCCAACATGCCGGGGATCAAAGCCTTCTGGACCACGTGGCGCAAGGGCGAGCTCACCTCAAACGGCACGAAAAAGTCCCAGGGCAGCGCCGGCGCGGTCAGTAGCGGACAGGCGCACCAGCTCGCGACCCTGTGGAACAGCCGCACCGGTGGCGGTG
>WJFF01000028.1:67571-89669 GCA_011800825.1 Fonsecaea pugnacius | reverse complement strand
GGGCCCGCACGAGCATAACAAGGAAATCGACTGCGATGGCGACGGCGACGGGTCCGAGCGCCATCTCACCCGGTCGAGGTCGTCGACCGAGCTGGATATGGGCGTGGGGAAGGGCCAGATCAGCGTGGCCACCGAGTACACCGTAACGGACGACGAGGACTTTCGCCATCCACGTCGCCAGTCCTACTACCACAGCGCGATTCCGGACAATCTGAGGTGAACATCAAAGCCTCGATCGAATCCAATGGAAGGAAGAAGCTATCAAGAGCAAAATGGTAACACAAGGAGAGCGTCGGACACATCTGGCGCAGGTCAAGGATTGCAAACCGCGATGCAACAGCAGCAGCAGCACTGGTAACAGGAAAGCTGAGTTGTCAGAAAAGAAGTCACACGAGAGATGTATATTAGCAAAAGACCAAAATATGAAAATACCAAAAGCCAAAATAGGAAGACGAGGCCGTTCGTTGGCCCAAGGCAGGGGCCTCAGCTGTCTGGGATCCCAGCAGCGCATGCTCACCGCGAACAAGATATCGATCGTCTTGGTTTAGACGGGATACAAGTCCCTGATTCCCCGATGAATCTACCAAGTAGAAAGATCGGATCGGTTTTTCCCAATGACACGGCGATTCTGAGGTATGCTCTTACCTGCTTACATACTTCCTTACCACCTAGCACCTAGGTATACCGTACTAGGTACATGGTATTCGATATTCCTGGCCGCAACTCTAGGATTGAGATCCTCGCGGGGTGTGATTCATGATTCATTATAGACAAAAATGGGTCATCGAGCAGGTCGGTACCCTACAATAGCTCCAAGACAAATACGACGTTTCGCGACAAAAGTCGAATCTCTCCTGCATCAAGGAATCACCATTCCAAATAGATAATGCTAGGGGTTGCGTCTCTCGTTCTGGGCGTCACTGTCAGTGGCCGTTGATAACCGGATCAAATGTGGGATTCGACTAGGGCTCGTCTGAATAGACCTTGGAGTAATCGCCGCTAAGACCTCAAAGGGACTAGCGTGATTGTTGACATTGTCTTGGCAGAAGAAGTCACGTGATTGTAGTCACGTGCAAAACTGACAGGGGCATTTCCAGCCTATTGTATCGTGTCGTAGGTAGACTCGCTTCTCAATGAACCAACCTTTCACTCTCACACTGGGCAACCAGTGATTTTTCTCACTTTAGAGTTCCTCATACCATTTCATCAAGCGAGAGAAAACAAAAGAGGGGTTGTTTGCCTCGTAAGGTTGTTTAGCTTCCACCCAGAACCGAAAAGAGCCAAAACACTCCTTTTCAAAAAATCCGAAAGTCTCAAAAAGCATATTTTACCCTTTGACGAGAAGCTGAGCTGTTATTGTTACTAAGGTTCTACGCCAGCCACAAGGCAGACCAGGACGTGGCTTCGGCTGTGTCTTTCTCCCATGCAGATCCCTACTGACTTTGGTACCAAAGCGCGTCGATCTGCACAGTGGTGGAGACCTCTTGCTGGAGGCCTCTCGGACTCTACATCCGGATTCGGCCTCTTACTCATTTGTACGTATAGGATACTCCCTCCCTCTTTCTTGCGTGTTGGTTTGGACAAGCGGTATGAGGTACTCAGTACTTGTAGCTGACAGCAGGGACTTGAGCCTTTTTCTCGGCTCGTCGGTTTCCCGTCTCATTCCTGGTCTTTCGATAGACTCAGTATTGTAGTTGGATGGCAGGTCATCGACCAGCAACTTCAATGACGAATTCTTTCCCACGACTCGGTGTACTTTGAGTCTTGACACCACCATCTTTCATCCTAGTTCCATCAAGGTTCATGGCTGCAAGAGAAGCATGAGGCTTGCTCATCCGAGTTTGTGTGCTGCATGAGAAGCCAATCTGCCTGACATCGGACCGATCCCACAATGTTCGTCGCCGTCCTGATACCCTCCTGAACCATTGATTACTAGTCTCTTCTCGCCTAGAACATGGCGTCGAACCCCTACACACTCGCTCTTCGAAGCGATTCCAGCAATTACCCGCTTTCAGATTGTCTTGGACTTGGAGGTAGGTAGGATGATGGCTATTCAACAAGGCTGCGATAAGTCGCTGGACAATCCATCTCACCAACAAGTATTGTCAATTGAACCGAGTTTGTACAAACCACGAGCGACTGAGATGGCTTGACGGGATGCTTTAGGCCAAGGATCAGCACAAAAACCCCCTGCATCGGAAATGATCTCCGCTGCAGGGTGGCAGTGCAACGTCCGAGCTGCCCGGGTGTTTCGCTGTTGAGGAAATGATCGGCAACTCGCTTTTGACCGCTAGAGAGACTGTGAATGGTGAGCCCTATGACCTTATTATTCATGTTGGTCTAGTCGTGGTCTGGATCCCGCGCTTATTGTCTTGGTCCCAGCATGCCCAGTTGCTCTTTTCGGGATGTAAGTACATACGACCAGTACTTGGGGGTTAGGGTCATGCATGCTTACTTGTAAGGAGACTTCCCAACTTCAGGAATGAGGTTTTTGGTTTCTTCGACAGCATTCTTACCCCTTGTCAAGTTGCGACCGCCAAGTACAGAGCAAAGAATGCACCGTCTTCTGCTCTTCCCAGAGTTTTCCTTTGGACTACCATTCCACTGGTAAGCTGTGAGCACTGGTTCTCGCATTCGCGGGGAAAGCAATCAGGCATCATCATCGAGCGTTTGCTTCTCCCTGCCTGCTATCGTCACGACCCAGAAAGATGAGCCTTGGGACCAGACTGTCGCCATCTCGGGAGCAACGGCTGCAGGAGCCCTGTTCGAGGAAACACTCCCCATCACATCCGCACAACAGGACGAGGACAGGATGCCAAACGTGTCGGGACCGCAAGGTACGCGGGTCATGGTGCTTGATGCTGTGCCAATCACCCTCCTCCTCTTCTCTTCAATACCAACCGATCATGGTTTGACGCTCATCACATTCAACCCAACTGATACAATCGCCATTTCAGGTCAAGTGCGATGAGGTACGGCCTAGATGTGAACAATGCCGACGCCTCCAACTCCTCTGCGGCTGGAAACCGCGACTCTATTTTCGCCACGACACTGCGCGCATCCTTCGCCAGCATTCCAACGTCAACAAATTCAGCTGCCGCGTTTGGCGTCTCGACAGTGCTTCGGAAATCCTTGCTGGGCATCGCGACGGTTCTCCGAGCTTCGATTCGTGCCATGGGACTGAGCAGACGAGGCACCAGGCCACACCTGACCATGCCGGCGCCGTGATAATGGTAGCCACGCCCGAGAGCTTTGAACATCTCTCTCAATATCGCCAATCGCCAAAAAGAGACCAAGTCATGCGTCCCTTTTCACCGACTTCGAACACATCATATGCACCAAAACATCCCGTCACTGCGCCGTGTGGAGAGTCCCATGAATCAGACCCAAACGTCCGCATGGTCCGGACGCGCAACGACATGCACGTCTTTTTGAGTCTGGAATCCGAAGGTTCGACGCGACCCAAGGCCTCCTCCCGCAGTCCGCCGGTGCGACCGAAACGCGGCGATGAATCGCGTAGTCCTGTCCGCGCAGTGGCGAAGGGGAATGAAACCTCGCTCTTGGCCGACTATGGAGCTCGTATCTGGCGGGAACTGGCACGGACGACGGCTGAACACCTTATCTCTTACCGGTGCAAGTGATGTGATGCGTGCCACCCAGAAGCCCGCATGAGGGTATTATGAATTCCGACCTTTGAGTCTACATGAACCTATTCGCAGTTCTGTCACCTAGCGACGGGATGTCTCACCACCTGCGTCGCATCGCGGTTAACGAGGAAAAACGAACGCTGTAAAAATGATGTGCAGTTATGAAAACGGTGTTTTGATTGGTGTACCCAACTCCTGTTTCGGGTTTGTCATCTAGTTGGATTTGTCTCCACTTGCACAGAGACGTGTACGATGAGCGAGAAACTATTGATGCATTTTGCAGAGTTTGGATAAAATGCTATGATCTGACCAAATGACCTCAGAATATAGCGCGGGGACAATACTGGGGTTGAAGACGCATGGCCAGGAAGCGGGTGGGTGGGATTTCAATCGATCTATTTATTCGACTACAGCAGTCCCATCTACCATCCAAGGCTATCACCCCTCTCAAGAACTATTGGCCGCAGCTATCACCTCAAGAGAACTACTTGCCGCAGTACCCGCCGTCCACAATCAGACAGGCCCCTGAGGTAAAGGTATTCCCCGGGGCGACCAGGAAGATCATGGCGGCAACCAGATCCTGGGGCTCGCCCCATCTCTGCATCGGCACGCGCGTCATGAGGTAGTCGACCATCTTCTGATCGTCCTGGTACTGGGCCGTCATGGACGTGCGCATGAACCCGGGGGCGATGCAGTTGACCTGGATGCCCTTGCCGGCCCACTCGTTGCTAAAGGCCTTTGTCATCTGGAGCACGGCGCCCTTTGTGCTCGAGTAGACGCTCGTGTTGAACCCGGCTTGGTACGAGGTGACGGAGGCGATGTTGACGATTTTGCCCGGCCGGTTGAGAGAGAAGAGTTTGCGGCCGAATTCTTGCATGGAGATGTAGTAGGATTTGATGTTTACTTCGACCAGCTACGGAAAAGACAGAAAAAGAAGGGGAGAACGTCAGTTATTTTTTCCTTTTCGGACATGAACTGTGTTGTTGTTGGGAGAGTCCTGGGTTCTACTCACCAAATCAATCTCGTCGTCGGTCGCATTCTCGCAGAGGTTCCGCCGCATCACGCCCGCGCAGTTGATCAGAATGTCCGGCACAATCCCGGCCTGCCATATCGACGCGTAACAGTCGCGCAGGCTCTTGGGGTTGCGCAGGTCGCAGTGGAAAGCTACCAGTTTCTTGCCGACACCCTCGACTTTGGCTTTCAGGTCTGCGGACTGCGGGTCGTTGGGCGCTTCGATGGAAACGATGGTCGACACGCCCGCTTGGGCTAGGGCGGTTGCCTGTGCCGAGCCCAGGCCGCCTGGTGGTTGGGAGTGAATGAGTGAGTGAGTCGCAACATGACGAACAAAGGACTTGGTCGGCTTTATTTGGAGGGAGGCGGGAGAGTGCTATTTACCTGTTGCTCCAGTCATGATGGCCGTCTTCCCCTCCAGCGAGAACATGTTTCCAAGGTATTGCGACGCCATGATGGATCGAATATCGTTCTGTGTTACTCTGTCCTCTTGTCACAAAAGGTGTCTAGACGCACGAGGTGAAATCGAAGCTCTTATTTATATTCCTATGCGATCCGTACCAGCGTATAGCACGGGCTGTAACTGATAGATAGATATGTATCTTTAGTAGAAAATTACTGGGAGGGAAAAAAAGCAAAAAGCTACAAGCTCGCAAGAATCCACTTTGTCGTTAGCCGAGAAAAAACCATGTCTCATCCCCAGTCTCGTCCATCTCTCATCCATACCTAGGTATACAATAGGGGACACTCGGGGTGAGGTGAGGAGTACCCGGTAGACAAACTCATCACAGCCGAACCCGGTGCGGAGAATGAGGAATGAAGAAATGGGGAAGTCAAGAGAGTTAAAGTTGGAAAGCTTGGCAGGGGGAGACGGACAAGGCTCCGACTTCGGCGAAAGGAGATTCATACGGCCACAGAATGTAGTAGGTATACTTTCATCCGACCCGTGTAAACTCTTGATCAAAAACTCACTGCACACTGGCATCCATCAGAGGACTTGAATCTACTGTCTCAAAGCCCTAGTCGTGGGGGTTTTAGGCCTATTTTCAGCGAGTTTGCTGACAAAGGTGAGATATCCTGTGCAGGATCACCAAGGTTGTCAGATAGTCGAGTCCCCATACAGAAACCTCCAGCTTCACGGTACGAGTAGACATGATGGTTCTTTGTTCTTCATTTTCTGGCTCCAGCAGGGTTCAAAGTGCCCAACGTCAATATCGACTTAAACCCCCGCGGTAACAAGCACACGTTGTCGGCGGAGACGTCGGACAGTCCAGACTGCCATTTGCGACGGCGACATGTGAGCACCACGAGACAGACACATACGAGTGGTGATGCTAGGTCAAGTTCCAAGCTGTCGTGATAGTCCGATCTATACCAAGTCCCTCGTGCTGAGCAGAAAACAGTTCAAAGGAAGCAGACTAAAGAAAGTAGCTCGTGTTGGCTTTTACTTAACATATACCCCTACAACCATCAAGGCCACCGCTGACTGCTCTGTCATAGTCACCCTGTATGATAACCAATCGATCAAATAAGCTACAATCAGTCCACTGAATAGCGCACCGTGACTATTCGGGCAATACTCGCCCATCTCCACTATGACTTTGTGGATAAAGGCCATGTTGCTTACGTGGGTGAGATTGAAAGGGCCGTCCAGCCTTGCCGTCAGCATTGGATCTCAGGAGTCAGGATGTCAATCGCAAGCTATATCAGGCACTCAACACTCCCCCACAAATGTCCGATATGCGAGCTATTTAATTCTAGAGCAGGTTATCTAGGCAGTCAGCAGAAAAGACACCGTCTCACCGTCGCCGTGCCGCTTGTGCTTTGTCCCTATTCGGACGTGCTCGATAATATACCTAACAAATCTTTTTATGTCAGTGGCCAGCATGGCGAAGCAATCCAGCAACGGATACGAAGAATTATTCTTAAAAGACCGAATTGGCCGTCTCCCCGTCGAGTCTGCTGCGAGATATTCAACCATTCTGATCGTTATTTGACGAAAACATCGCCGAATTCCATTCAGAACTAACGTACCGGTCATTCGACAACATGTCTACCCATGCTCCAGCTTCTACAGGCCATATGCCGGCTCCTCAAGCACATTCAGCCATAAGACCTTCCAGTGGTACCCCGGCCGATGATTTCAGGTTCCAAACAGAGACGAATTGGCAGACGGAACCTCATGCTCCAGCACCTCCCGCACACCCTACTGCTCCTCAGCCACCACCGCCGTCACCGAATCCGCAGGGATCGCCACAGCCATCCTCGGTGACTGGGATGCCACCTTCGACCAGATCCGAGAGTAGTGCGACACCTTCCATGACCAGCTCGCATGGTTACCCCCCGCCCTCACCCAACCCACAGGGATCGCCACAGCCATCCTCGGTGCGTGCAATCCCCCCTACGCCTACATCTGAACGCCCCCGGACGGCTTCCACTACCAGCTCGCAGGGTCCCCCGCCGTCTAGTAGATCCCAACCTACCACGGCGAACCTGAGCGCCCCATTTTCGAAATTATCCTTTGGCGGTCATACGTCCGCGTCCTCTCGGACGAGCGTGACGACGGTGGACGGTGACCCGGAGGGCTCCATGCGTGGGATCGCACCCTCGCACAGATCGGCTCAGTCGAATTCAACCTTTAGCCAATTCAGTTATACAGCCGGGGCCAACGGCCACGGAAGTCAAATGCACGAGCCAGCCGCCACTGATCTTCCACAGCATTTGCAGCCTGCAGCCGCGGGTGGAAGCGGCCCCCACGGAGCATATGGCGACCACGATACTGGTGCTGGTTATCATGCCGTGGGTGGTGACGACGAGAACTGGGAGGAGTCCGGAGACAACGGCCATGAAGATCAAATGCAACATCCACAGCATGTCCACCCTGCGGCCGCGGGTGGAAGTGGCTCCTATGGAGCGTATAGCGACTACGGCACCGGCGCCGGTGAGGACGAGAACTGGGAGGAAGATGCGGATTACCCAGAAGACGAACTGTACGATGATGGGCAACATCACGATCAGTATCTGAACGCGGGCGAAGAAGGAGACGATGATCTATACGACGATCCCAACGACTATCCCATGCATATGACACACGCCACGCATATGGACGGAACCCACGATGGCAACAATTATCATGCTTCGTCATGAATGTAGATGATAAGGGATCTAATCTCATGGGTTCGGTTGAAATAGATATGATGCAATATATGATTCACAATAGAGGATTTGCTTGCTCCAAGGTGTCGCTCGGCTGAGGAATGACGAGGTCGAAGCGGAGGATTGTAGCTGCCAAACCATAGAAAAGCTGTGGTCGATGCTCAACATAGAGATACGAGAGTTGACTGTATTCATCTCAGCACCTTGGGTACTTTATTGACTGCATTTCATGGAACAGAAGACAGTACACCATGCGAGACACTCCCCATACCTCCTTTTTGACGCAGCCTTGCCTAGGAATCCACATTTGGTGCCAAGCCCAGCCTCGTCGACAACTGCGCCACTGACGAAACTCTTCCAGCATCAATCAACCACCATCACCACTCTTTGTTCTCACTCGTTTGTCGTGTCGTTGAGACTCTAATCTACCTCGTCCGCCGCAAACTATTGGAGAAGGATCCTCTGAGCCGACTCTTCCTGGGCTCGCTCCGCATCATGTCCAACTTTGACCCCAATGCGATCCTCCGCGGTGCGCAACTCACCTTTGTAGGCGCCCACCGAGCTCTACAAAACCCGGAGCTGTTCACCACCGCACATTACCGACAAGCCGCGATCGCCGTCTGTGCGGGGCTCGCCATCCGGATCATCCTCAACATTCCGATCTATCTCGTCAAAATCCTGATCTGGATCACGTCGATATTTGTCAACCTCGACCATGAGACCTGGGACGACAAGGTCATCTCAGGCCTGGACTTCATCTCGCGATCGGTGCTCCAGATCCCGTTTGGTCTGATGATGGTCATGGGCTCCGTGACCCCGGCGCTGGACAACCTGTTCATGGAGTCGCTGAAGTGGGTGGACACCACGTACGTGCAGAAGCACAAGTCCGACGACCCGGCCACGTTGCGGGGCCTGTACTACCCAACCCTCAAGATGTACTCGACGCATGGCGAGCGGGAGAAGAAGGAGCGGCGGTCCCCGGTCGATGGGGTCATCATCTTCTTCGCCAAGTACGGCCGACGAGCCGCGATCTCGCTGGCCATCTACGCCCTCACGTTCCTGCCCGGGGTAGGCCGCTTCGTCCTCCCCGCGGCGTCGTTCTACACATTCAACAAAGCCGTCGGGCCCGTGCCGGCGGGCATCGTCTTCGCGACCGGTCTGATCCTCCCGAAACACTACATGGTGCATTTCCTGCAGACGTACTTCTCGAGCCGCAGCCTCATGTCGCGCCTGCTGGAGCCCTACTTCCACCGCATCCGCTTCAACCCGCAGCAGAAGAAGATCTGGTTCCTCGACCGCAGCGGCGTGCTGTTCGGCTTCTCCGCCGCCTTCGCCGTCATGGTCAAAGTGCCCCTGCTGGGCGTGCTAATCTACGGCATCGCCGAAGCCAGCACCGCCTACCTCATCACAAAGATCACCGAGCCGCCACCACCGCCCGGCGGACAGGCGGTCCAAGAGTTCATCGACAGCGAGGTGCGGTGGAAGAACAAGCATCTCTTCCTAAACCTGCCCCTGGACCGTCTCGACGAGTTCAATGCCCGCTTGACCGGTGCGGAGAAGGTGGGTAGTCTCGACGAGGCCACGGAAATCCCTAGGAGGAAGTTCACATAGAACGAACGGACTTAGACGGGTGCAGGTTGCTCAGAGGTATGAGTGGATGATTAAATCATGATTGAGGAGACAGTTGGGTCCGGGATACACTGGTTTCCCTGGAGTTTGCTTGTTCTTGTGCGGTTCAAGATTCGGCAGGGTATGGGGGAAAAAATAAACAAGGGGATCTTCACAATGGGAAAAGACTGACAGGGTTCAGTCTGGGTTCATTATGAATACATTTGATTTTTGATCGGTCATTGACCTTGGTAGGCTTTTTGTTTTATATCTCCCATGTAATCCGCACGTCTAGCACGTTGGGAACGGCCCATTGCTAGAAAGCAGAAATAGACCGCCAAACCACCCGCCATCTGAGTGCTGTATGTCCAATGGGTCCGGGAGCAATCCTGCTCACTTATACTCGTAAAAACCCCTGCCGCTCTTCTTGCCCAACCAGCCAGCATCCACATATTGTCTTAGCAGCACACTGGGCCTGTATTTGCTATCCCCCAGACCGGCATGTAACGTCTCCATGATGGCCAGACAAGTGTCCAGGCCGATGAAATCCGCCAGCGTGAGCGGACCCATTGGCACATTTGTCCCGTTTTTCATGATACTGTCAATGTCCTCCTTCTTGCCCACCCCTGTCTCCAAGCAAATGATCGCTTCGTTGATGTAGGGCATCAGGATCCTGTTGGCGAGGAAACCCGGGCTATCGGCTGAGACGGAACAGACTTTGCCCATCTTCTCGCAGAATGCGATGGCCGCCGCGAGCGTCTCGGGAGAGGTCTGTAGGCCGGAGATGATCTCGACACCTTTCTGAACGGGCACTGGGTTCATGAAGTGCGTCGACACAACCCGCGACGACGCAGAGGTATCGGTGGGGTCCTTCGTGGTCGCCCGCGCAATCCTGGTGATGCTTATACTTGACGTGTTGGTCGCCAGGATGGCATGTTTGGGACATGTTTCGGCCAGTTCAGCAAAGATTTTTTCCTTCAACGACGGGATCTCGGGGACGGCCTCGATGACCATGTCCACGTCGGACAGGTCCGACATCTTTGTGGTTGGCGTTAACCTCTCTCTTGTAGCCTTTGCGATCTCTTCGGTGATCTTTTGCTTCGAGACATCTTTTGCGAGGAGCTTGTCGGCGAATGCGAGGCCGCGGTCGAGCGATTGTTGGGATGTGTCCACAAGCGTGACTGGGACTTGGGCTTTTTGAGCTGCGACAAGCGCAATTCCGAGACCCTGTTCGTTGTTAGAAGCTGGACAAGCATCTCACAATTTTACCTATGCCACAAACATACCATTTGACCAGCACCAACAACACCAAGCTTCTTCACTTCGAAGCCCAATGAGGGCGTGGAAGAGAATTGGCGGTTGAGCGAGGCGAGCCTCTGCGAGGCAACTTGCGACTTTGAGGAGGCCATCAGTCGGGAGGGAAATCTCGACAACGAAGCCATTGGGAGAAGCTGTTGGACAGTCTATGCGAGTTGAGGAATCTCTCGACTCGAAAGCGCCCGCTGTCTTCAAAAAGTCTAGAAACGCCGGGATTTCTCCTTGAAGCACCCGCCTCGCCGCCAAGGTTCCCACTCGCCCTTATCGAAAACCGAGGCGAAACGATAAGAGGCGAAACATGCACTCTGGAGGCTGCGTGGTCCGCCCGAATGCCTTAACGCGTCCAGCAGTGCACGCGTCGCTACGCGTGTCTTTCCAACACCTGCCTCTTTGCTGTGGTCAACTTCCTGTCTTCTCGACAATGACGGTAATGACTAGATGATATGGACTCTTTCGACGACAGCAATCCTTTTACCAAGGCCCAGACCGTTCATCCTGAAGTACGGGCCTATGTGTACAGTCTGGTTAACGCAGTATGTGCTTCGCCGCTTCGTTGACACTGGATATTCTAACGTACGCTAGCTTGGTGGGAGTAGTACAGACGACGATGGCCGCTACGTCCTCGGTGATGATGCGCTCGCCTGTCTTCGAGATCTCAAGCGGTGGTTGAAGCTGTACGATGAGAAGAACAACCGACTCGATGTCGCGAGATGTCTAGCAGAAGCCAAGCTCGTCGGGGGAGACCTGATACCCATTCTCGCCTCGTGGCCCGAAGATGGCAAGGAGAACAAGCTGAAAGCTCGCGTTGCGCTGGCATGCTTGGAAGTACTGGTACCCTTGACATGGCCACTGGAAACTACAGGAGAAATGACCGTCAACCACCACCGACATACGCCATACATTCAGCAAGCACAAGTCGTCTACAAGGCCGCTGTCTTGGGCTGCGACACTAGCAATATCCTCCGCCAGGTAGTACGCGTTGGCTTGCCCTCTATAGCCGTGGCCAGAGATGAGAGAACGAGCCGAGATGAAGGCATACTGAAGCTTATGCTTTACTTCTTTCGAAACATCGCCGTGATTCAGCAGATTCCCAACTTACCCAGCCAGGGTTTGGACTCAGAAGTCTCTCGATCGGCGACCATAGAGGCATTCAGGAACCAGGACGTTTTCGCCCTGCTTCTGACTATCTGCTCAAACATGGGAGATGATTTCAACTTGCAGGATGTTATTGTGTTGGACATACTCTTCAACTTGATCAAAGGTGTCGACCCACGAAGACTGTGGATGACACAGCAAGAGAGGAAGAGTCAGGGCATCACGGACCTGGGGGCTGCTCTCGCTGTGGAGGAAAGCAAGAATCGAGACGCGAAGAAGCATCAATGGAGCAGACATGGACGCTTCGGAACCATGATATGGGTGAAACGGGACGGTGAAAAGATGTCGGCTGTTTCGGGTCAGGACAATCTCCGGAACGATCAGCAGGCGCTGTTGAACATGGACAAGTCCAAGAAATGGAATAAGCCTCAACAGAAACGCAGAGATATCGACCACACGATCCACGATTTCGACCGCACCACTCAGCTCACTGATTCGGCAGCCGAGAAGCTGCGAAACTTCGTCGAGGAGTTCCTCGATTCTGGATTTAACCCATTCTTTACACATCTGCGCAAAGCCATTGAGCGAGAGGCAGAACGGCTGCTCGACGTCAATTATCGCCAGTTTTTCTATGCGGTAGCATGGTTTCTTGAAGCCGAGCGTATCCGACGTGAGACGCAAAAGAAGGAGGTCAAGCCAGACAAAGTGCGAGATGACTTTACCGACGAGAGCTATTCGATTGTTGCCGCTGTTCTCAATCAAGAAACTTTCATCATGCTGAATCGATACATGCAAGTGTCCTTGGACAACAAAGAGTGGCAGGACTTGAATGCCTGCATGCGATGCTTCACTCAAGTTTTGCTTACGGTACAAGAGATGACACAGAGCCCATTGGAAGAGGATCAAGAAATCGCAGACAACATTCAGAACCGAATATTTTACGAGGAAACGACACATGACCGAATCGTGGAGATTTTGAAAGGCTACAAGGATCAGGGCTTTGGTTATCTTGACGCCTGCACGGAGCTCTCGCACGTCTTTTTACGCATGCTGGAGAGATATTCGAAGGAGAACGTCGACTTGCAGATACGGTCTCGTCGCAGGGCGAAGAAGAAGCGTCAGGAAGAGAGGAGAAAACTTGCTCAACCGGGTGACGATCCTGCTGCAGATGATGAGGTGTCTGAAAATGAAGACATTGCCGACGTGGTCCAAGTCTCCAAGGAACGAAAATTCGATTTCAATCGATTCGCGGCAAAGTTCTCGACACAAAACTCTGTCAATACCTTTGTCTCTCTCACAACCTTATACCGAGATCTTAGCGTTGAACAACTCAAACGTGCCCATCGCTTCTTCTATCGAGTCGCATTCAAGCAGGACCTGGCTGTCCTCCTTTATCGTATCGACATCATCGCCCTTTTCAACAAGATGATCAACGGGCCGGATGGCCTTGATAGGAGACATGCGATGTACAGAGAATGGTCGGAATTTGCCAGACAAGTGTTCAAGAAGATGTTCAAGAAGATCGATCAGCGACCCGAGCTGATAGTGGAGATGCTATTCAGTAAGATCAACTCGACACTGTACTATCTTGAATACGGTCAGGAGAAACAGACAATCGCAACAACTCGTGCGCCTGCAGAGCTAGAAGTTAGGCCAGCACCCGGAAGAGATATCAAGGAGCAGATAGGGATTGTCGTCACAGTCCTGCTGAAAGATGGCAAGACAGATCTTGTGCGATGGGTCAAGACAACACTGGGAAACGCTTTTGATGAACGACACGCCTGGGAAGCGGAAGCCGAAACACGAAGACTGGGAATCACCGAGGCCGCACAAAGGGATGGAGAAGAACCTCCGGAAAATGTTGATGTCGGGAAACCATCCTACATCACTGTGCACCCTCCCTCCGAGGACATCAAAATGGCAATGTTCAAGAACGGAAGACTTAAGTTGCTGATGCGTTTGGTTGACTTTGAAATGCTCGGAGATGAAGACGTGCTTGGAGCGACGTGGATCATCCCCGGACATATATCTGCTGGACAGCTTTCAGAACACAAGGCGGCAATTGAACTGTACGAGCAGACGCCGTGGCAGGGGGAAGACGAGAATGAAGAAGCCGAAGATATGATTCGTCGTGCAAGGAACACAGAGAAGACAAACCGAGATGACGAGGACGAAGCGCCGCGCGACACATTCCTTGACGACTCTGAAGGTGAAGAGGAGTTTCTGTTTCCAGACAACCCGCGCAAGAAGAAACCCAAGGACGCCATTGCCGAACTCCGGGCGAAGCGCAAAAGAAAGCGAGGCGAAGAAGATGATGAAGAGGATGACATTGACGAGGAACTTGCGGCGCAAAGAAGAGCCGCGCGAAAAGCAGCTGCATTGGATAGGCGACGTAAAATCAAGAGTGAGGCTTACATCAGGGACAGTGACGAGGAATCCGATGCAGAGAAGGACCGGCTCTTCTTTGAGAGGGAGGAGCAGATGCGAACGAAGTATGCAGAAAAGATTCGCAATGAGCTTCAAAACCAGGTTAGCCTGGGTATCAGTGAGCAGCGATCGAAAGCAACGAAGAGAGCCAAGAAGCAGCATGCTGCTCGGACGGAGGAAGAGCGAGAGAGTGATGACGATCTGCTCATGACTGACACCGATGACCACCACACCGAGCCAGCCTCATCGCAACAGCGGCGGGTGTGGGATAGCGAGGATGAGGAAGAGGACGATAGCGATACTCCAATGTCCTCACAAAGCGCACAAGTGAATATTGAAGCAGGCGACGGACAGATGAAGCTCCGGGAGCTTGAACAGCCACGCGCAGCTGTCGAGGCAGGCACCAAGACAGTCCAAGCGGAGGTGGAATTGAGTGATGACGATGAAGATATAATACCGACAGCGAGACGGCGGCCTATGATTCGGGGAGGGTTTGTTGTGGATAGCGACGATGATGACTGAAAGCGAAGACCATAGCGGCAACTCATATAAGGAGAGGCACCCTCGTTATTATTTCAATCGTTGAATTCTACTCAATCTGGGAAGATGTATAAGATCACATCGTGGCTGACCAGGTTACACATGCCATTTGCAGCACATGTCGGGATCCGCCGACGGCCATTGAGCGACATCAACATGACGCCGATTGGCTGGCCATCTTCGCCTTCTCTGAACCACTTGTAGCCACTCTTTTTTCTTGATTGCTTCTTCGTCCCTTCGTATCCCTGATAAGGCCTCTCGCTCAATGCTACGGTGAAAGAGGGCCAGGTCGATTTGTTTTCGTTGCTGTTTGCATCCCTTTTTCTCCTCTATTTAGATGCCGCCACGCTCCTTGGAAGAATAGACTCTTTCTCATACCGGACTAGATTCTCGCAAATAGACCAGAAAAGATGACCCAGAAACGCATTTATTTTGGCCGATTCATCTCCACGCCGAAGCCTGACGAGCTGCTGATACGGACGGGTGCCGTGCTGGTGGACAGGAAAGACGGCAGAGGCGTGATTGAAAAGGCGGATTGGACTGTGAACGGGCCAAATGACGCGCTTAGCAAGTTCGGCGTCGAGGCGCCCGTGGTCACCGCTGGGGACAATGGATTCTTCTTTCCTGGCTTTATTGGTAGGTCATGACCCGGACGACAACTTTGCTGGTCCAGCATATGTGCTTATGTGGTGAAAGACACAAAGGGCAAAGAATTGCTACGCTGTTCATGGAACAAGGCTGACCACGGTGCTATACACAGACACCCATATACATGCTTCGCAATATCCCAATATCGGCATATTCGGAAAGTCTACTCTGCTGGATTGGTTGACCACATACACGTTCCCGCTGGAATCATCGCTCGGCACCGACAAATCTCCCATGTACAAAGATTCCATTGAGCCACCCGATCCTCTCGCTCGCGCCAAAGCTGTCTACAACCGGGTGGTCTCCAAGACTCTCTCTCTCGGGACGACAACCGCGTCATACTATGCCACTATTCACGTCGAGGCGACGAATCTTCTTGCCGACATTGCGTTCAAGAAGGGTCAAAGGGCGTTTATTGGGCGGGTGTGCATGGATCGACCCGAGGCATGTCCGGACTATTACAGAGACGAAAGCACCGAGCAGACGATAGCAAACACAAAGGCCAGCATCGAATATTGCAGATCCCTGGATCCCTCGGGAGAGCTCGTGGCCCATATCATCACACCAAGGTTTGCCCCCAGCTGTCTGCCCGAAACACTATCCCAACTAGGCACACTAGCCAAAGAAGAAGACCTTAGAGTGCAGACGCACATCTCGGAGAACCTGAACGAGATAAAATGGGTTCAGGAGTTGTTTCCCGATCAGTCGAGTTATGCAGGGGTCTATGACCATCATGGCTTGCTGACCCCACGAACGATCCTGGCGCACGCAGTACACCTCAGCGAGGAAGAGATGCATTTAGTCAGACAGAGGAAAACCAAAATCAGTCACTGTCCCGCGAGCAACAGTGCACTGGGGAGTGGATTTTGCCCGGTGCGGACGTTGCTGGATGAAGGGATCGAAGTGGGTTTGGGCACAGATGTCAGCGGCGGGTATAGCCCCAGCATACTTGATGCGGTGCGGAACGCTTGTATTGTGAGCCGGCACGTTGGATTTTTGAATGGTGGTGACAGCAAATTCAACCTCAGTGTTGCGGAGGGGCTGTGGTTGGCTACAATGGGCGGCGCCAAAGTGGTAGGGATGGAAGGAAGGCTAGGTGGCTTCGACGAGGGCATGCTCTGGGACGTACAGGAGATTGTGATGGGGGATGTTGATGCCAGTGATGGAGGAGCCGACACAGGGGTGGACATCTTTGGCTGGGAATCTTGGGAGGATCGAGTGGCCAAATGGGTATGGAATGGCGACGAGAGGAATATCAAACGGGTCTGGGTAGGAGGCAGGCTGGTACACGAGAGGGGGGTGATGGAGTGAGGAACGGAAGAATCTTTCTCTCAGGGATATCGAGCGGACATTCAGAGCACAGCATACGGTGTACTTCGTACCGATTAGCGTGTAGGACGACACATATCGTCGTATGACATCCTCTGGTACCATACGATAGTTGTATACCCCCTGGTGCTTATGTAATGGGGAATCAGCTCTCACGTGACAGCACCTCTGGATATGATTTCCACCCAAATTCCATGCCTGCGCCAAACCCACCATGCGGTCCATCCCACCCCCATCGTCACCCAAGTTCCTCACAGTCATGATCGCCAACGGGCAGCCAAAAGCTTGAAACCCTCGTAACCCTCGTTCCCATTTCACGTGCGTTTTTATTCAATCAACAATGGTCGTTGATCCCTTTTCTTACCACCCATCTTATTCTCGTCACCCTCACTTCTTCTACCGGTTCCAGTCCGCAATGCAAGAGCACTGCCTCCATTCGCCCGGCAAGTAGCTCCAGAAGCAATGTCTGCTCCTCGTGACGTGCTCACTGGCTGGCCTCGGATCGCTCAGTCTCACCCTTGAGCTCCTCTAGCCTAGCCTCCCACTTGCAGAAACCCCCACGAGCCTCAAGTCGTCCTTGTGCTCGGGGTCGCCATCATGAATGCCTCCGCTGCGAGTTCACCACCTCCGGTGGGACAGGGTCAATCCTCGCCTGGAAGGGGCTTTGTTGCTGCCTTCGTCTCCCTCGTGACTTTTCTCCCTCATGCGTTGTTATGGATCATAGCATTCTGTACAATCACACTGCCGACATGGTTGTTCACTCTGTTTTCGATGAGTTTGACCTTTACCATGAATTTCACCACCCTGTGAGTGATCTCCCCTTCGCTTGTTTGACTTTGACGTCTACTAACAGCTGGCAGACTAGTAATTTTCGTCGCAATAGTCTCGACCGTCAGCTGGTTCATCCGCTATCGTTTCCTCAATTATTATACACACCTGCCTCAAGAGCCGCAGCGAAAAGAGCCCCAGCTGGATTTGTTTCCAGACACGCAAGATGGGGACTCGAAACCAGGCTTGGCCAACTACCTGGACGAATTCCTGAGCGCGATCAAGGTGTTTGGATACCTGGAGAGGCCGATCTTTCACGAGTTGACGCGAACGATGCAGACTAGGAAGCTCATTGCGGGGGAGACACTACTGCTCGAGGAAGAGAAAGGGTTTTGTTTGGTGGTGGACGGGTTGGTCCAGATATTTGTCAAGTCGTTGAGAGACACCCCCGACGGCACCAGTACTGGTCAAATTGACTTATTCGACGAAGACGAAGGATATCGGGAAGGCAATCAGGGCTATCAGTTATTGACCGAAGTTAAAAATGGAGCGTCAATGTCCTCTCTGTTCTCCATCTTGTCCTTGTTCACCGAAGATGTCAAGCTGCGCCATGACGATCAGATTCCCAATGGTACGCGATTTACCAACCATGTCACCCGTACACCCGATTCCAACGTTGCCAGCCCAACCATGGATCCTCCGACGCCAGGGTCGGCTGCCGCTGGCGCTCTCAGCGAGACGCAGAAAGCGAGACTTCCTAGCGTTCCACCTTTGACACTTGGATCTGCTTTTGATGAACACCACTATAAGACCAATCAAGCCAGACCCAAGTCCTCGGTTTCTGCGCACCCTGATATTGTGGCGAGGGCGGTGGTTGATACCACAATAGCCATCATCCCAGCAAGCGCATTTCGACGCTTGACTAGAGTGTACCCCAAAGCCACTGCCCACATAGTTCAGGTGATACTGACAAGGCTGCACCGAGTGACGCTGTCGACCGCGCACCAGTATCTCGGGCTGACCTCGGAGGTCCTCCAGATCGAGAAGCTGATGAATAAATACACCAGTTATGATCTGCCCAACCATATCCGTGGCCACGCCCTTGACCGGTTGCGGGACAAATTTGCAAAGGAACGAGAGAGGATCGGGCCCGAAGAAGGGATGAAGGGGATTGCATTACACAACCCGACGGCAGGTCGACGGAGGTCTTCAAGTGGACTTCGCAGAGAGGCAGCCACAATCGCCCGGCTCAATGCAGCAAAGGGTGCCGCCTCTTCTTCAGCGCCCAATTCTGTGCGGCCGGGAATAGGAGACAGAAATGTCAGCTCGGGTGATCTGCATGGCGCATCGAGGCCAAGTCAGAGACCTACCAGCCTCCACCTCCGCTCCACTTCGAACTGGACGAGTATGGGAGCCCCCGACGGCTTCAGATTGGATATGAGCCCAATGGGAAACCGCGAACAACAACCGTTTCGCCAGACTTCATTTCACAGCGACATGCCCCATCGACAGGATTCTGTTCATGAGGACAGCCTGTTTCGTGAGTCCGTGCTGGAATGCATGGCCAAGGCTCTCGGATTGAGCGAGTCAGTGACCCAGGCGTTGAGAGGAGCTCCAGTCTCGGTCGAACAGTCTCCACGGCTTGTCTCGTATGATGCGAAACGCCAGACGGCCATTTTCAATAACGCTTTTGGCTTCATCGACCCTTATGAGGGCTCAGCGGATGGCGAGTCTGAATCCATAACGGCTTCGGCCGCCAGTGTCGGTGGTTCGCTGAACAACCGAACTTTAAGTGAAGAGTTGATGGACGATGTCGAGATTGTGTTTTTCCCCAAAGGCTCTGTTTTGGTCGAACAAGGCGAACGGAACCCAGGTCTCTACTATGTTATCGACGGTTTCTTAGACGTCAGCATCCCCATCGAGGAGAAAGAAGAAAGACAAGAATCGGTTGATCGCCACCGATCGAGGAGAGGCTCCCGAGACGAGACATTCCCACGGCTGCGAAGAACTAGAACCTCCACATCCCGGACTCAGTCGACCGCTGGCTTTCCCGGACAGCGCAAAGAGAACAAAAGAATGGTGCAAAAAACATTGTTTCTGGTCAAACCTGGCGGCATTGCTGGCTATGTTGGGACATTGTCGTCCTATAGGTCGTTTACGGACGTGACCGCAAAAACAGATGTCTATGTGGGCTTCCTGCCTCGGTCTTCATTGGAAAGGGTTGCCGAGAAATATCCCATTGTCCTCCTGACGATGGCGAAACGACTCACCAGTCTGCTTCCCAGGCTGATCTTACACATTGATTTTGCTCTCGAGTGGGTACAAGTCAATGCTGGCCAGGTCATCCATCATCAGGGCGACGATAGCGATGCTATCTACATTGTCCTCAATGGGCGACTGAGGGCAGTGCGCGAGCTTGAGGGTGGAACGATGCGGGTGACAGGCGAATACGGCCAAGGCGAGAGCATCGGCGAGTTGGAAGTTATGACGGATGGCACCAGGCCTGCAACACTGCACGCCATACGTGACACAGAGTTGGCAAAGTTCCCGAGAAGCCTGTTTAACAGTCTGGCCCAGGAACATCCCAATATCACCATCCAGATCTCGAAGCTGATCGCACAGCGCATGCGCGCGCTTATCGAAGCCCCGTTGACGGAAAAGGGTCAAGAGAGGAAGAGGGCCGCGCTGAGTGACTCGAGCACATCGACCCTGAATCTGCGGACGATAGCGGTGTTGCCAGTTACCGCCGGTGTCCCAGTCGTGGAATTCGGCAATCGTTTACTGGCAGCCTTAAGCCAAACCGGAGTGCCAAGTGGCGTTACTCTGCTGAACCAAGCTATCATTCTGAGCCATCTCGGTCGACACGCCTTCAATCGAATGGGTCGCCTGAAGTTGTCGCAGTACCTCGCGGACCTCGAAGAGAAATACGGCATGGTGCTCTACATTGCAGATACCAGTGTGAATGCACCTTGGACCCAGACTTGTATCTCCCAAGCAGACTGCATCCTGTTGGTTGGCTTAGCTGAGAGCTCGCCGAACATTGGTGAGTACGAGCGATTCCTTCTGGGAATGAAGACAACAGCCCGGAAGGACCTTGTGCTGCTCCACGTCGATCGATATTCACAGCCTGGCTTGACCAGGAGATGGATGAGCAACCGGATGTGGATCAACGGTGGTCATCATCACATACAGATGGCATTTCGGGTGAGCCCAGAGGCGACGCCTCACTCTCCTCCTAGAAGGTTTGGCTCGGCGATCAAACAAAGCGTTCAGGTCATTCAAGCAGAGATACAGAAGTACACCTCGCGTAGAGTTCGCCACGCTCCGCTGTATTCTGCCGACACACCTTTCAAAGGCGATCTGCACCGACTTGCAAGACGCCTCTGCGGCAAATCTGTTGGGCTCGTGCTCGGTGGAGGAGGTGCGCGTGGTATTTCCCACATCGGGGTCATCCAGGCTCTGGAAGAGGCTGGCATACCGATTGACATCGTTGGGGGTACTTCGATCGGCGCATTTTTGGGAGCGCTCTATGCCCGCGACGCCGACGTGGTGCCAATGTATGGACGCGCAAAGAAATTTGCCGGTCGGATGGGCAGTATGTGGCGATTTGCGCTGGACTTGACCTATCCTTCGGCGTCATATACGACGGGCCACGAGTTCAACCGGGGCATATTCAAGGCATTTGGGGACTCGCAAATTGAGGACTTTTGGCTGCCATTCTACTGCAACACGACCAACATTAGCAAATCGCGGGCCGAGATCCACACTTCGGGATATGCTTGGAGGTACGTCCGGGCCAGCATGTCCCTGGCCGGCTTGATCCCGCCGATATGCGACGAGGGCAGGGCAGCATGCTCCTTGACGGCGGATACATCGACAACCTTACCGTCCAACACATGAAGTCTCTGGGTACCGATCTTGTATTCGCAGTCGACGTTGGCGCCGTGGACGACGATACTCCGCAACAGTACGGCGACACGCTCTCTGGGTTTTGGTCGTTGCTCAACCGCTGGAACCCATTCTCGTCGATCCCCAATCCACCCACCCTGTCCGACATCCAAGCTCGTCTCGCGTACGTTTCCTCGGTTGACGCGCTGGAGCGCGCCAAAGCCACGCCCGGCTGTATATACATGCGGCCGCCCATCGAAGCGTACGGGACGTTGGAGTTTGCCAAGTTCGACGAGATATACGAGGTCGGGTACAGTTTCGCCAAGGAGTTTCTCGCAAGGTTGCGGAACGAGGGCCAGTTGAACGGTATCATTGACGCGTGGGTGGATGCGGGCGATGAGGAAGGGAAGAAGTTGTTGAGAGCGATGGCGCCGAGGCGGGCGAGTATTTGATTCAGTAGTCCTCGTCGTTGGGTTCTGCAAAAATAGGTTGAGATGTCTTACATGGCCCAGGAGTGGTTTGTCGGTGGTGATGAAAGTAATCGATATATACAGGTCCAAACAGAGACCACATGCAGCACCGAAAGAATAATCAATGTCCCGATCTATGTATGCTGCTCCCTCCATTCCCTATCGCCTACAATATTGAGAATGACCTGACTGTA
>WJFF01000028.1:36614-61573 GCA_011800825.1 Fonsecaea pugnacius | reverse complement strand
ATCACAACCTCCGTATCCCCCTTCCCCTGGACAATCTTGGTCAAGCACAAGATCTGGTTGCGAAGGGAGCTTGGAGTCTATATACTCTAGCTTGCACGAGGCAAGGACGCAAGAACGTAAGTCTCAAAATCTGGCTCAAGCTTTCGAAGGGATCAGACAAACAAACCCCATACATAAGATAATATTACCTGCCTACCTATACCTAGACAAACGGCAAACTATACTACTAACACCATGGTACTCGGTACATAAACCCCGCTCTCACCTATCACCACCAATATAAAATAAATCCTTATAATTCCATCGAGGCTCAAGGTGCTGGAACCCAATGTAAGCGTCTTCAAACCGTACAATCGGGCAAAGAAATCAAACCACTCATTCAAAAGGCGCATCGTCCAAGTCGAAATCACCAACCACGCTCTATGTTCTCAAGAGTCTTCATAGCCGCTATCAGACGCGTCCTAGTTGATGTGAGCATGCGCAAACCATGATCGAAATCGGGGATTTGGATAGATGTCGGATGTTGACAAGACTTACATCCAAGGCCTGGTTCACCAACGCATCGGCTTCTCGATTCCACTCACGCCCAATCCTCCAGAATCGCACCGCCCCATCGCGCTCCAACTGCGTGATAGTGCCATGTAGCTCGCGAATCAAATCACCATGCTCCACAGGGGTACCCTTTCTGGTCATGAAGCCATTCCTCTCCCAGGTCCAGATGTATTCACCGAGGCTCTTGGCCACATAGTCCGAGTCCAGCTTGATGATGATCTCACGCCAGCCATCGAGTTCGCCGGCACGTTTCATGTCCTGGACAATTTCGAGAGCCTTACGGACTGCTTCAAGCTCGGCACGGGAACTCGTTTGCGGGGCACTCGGAGGCAACAGACCCTGGGTGTTGCGTGGGCAGTTTGGGCCGAAGTAGACGCCGTAAGCAGCTCGAGATTTGGGGTAGTTGCGGTTGTTGCCGCGGGATCCTCCGTCGACAGCAATCACCATGGTCCGCATCCGTGGTTGCCAGTGAGCTCCAGGATATGGGAAATTGTAGAGACGAGCGTACTTCCATTTGGGGCTGTACTTGACCAGAAAACCTGGATCAAACGTCTGTCGTCCATATCGTTTGGTCTTCCTTGGATTGAAGTTGCGACGTGGCCGATCCTGCTCCAGCTTTAGCTTTAGATAGGACTTGGCTTATAAATTTATGCTCACCGTTTCCATGGCTGTTCTCTCCATGATCTCGCTGCGAGCAGAAGATCGTTTGGGTTTTCAAGAAGCTGGAGATGAATAGGATAAATCTAAAGATGAGCTCTCAGCTTTTCTGTCCCGGCTTTATGAGCTTCCTACAGCTCTCTGGGCGGGTACTTGGCAATAGCGCCCACCCAAGTTATCAAACAAAGGCCAAACATAGCGTCCAGTAGACAAGCAACACTACATCATTTTGTATATATTGAAGGAATGCAGAAAGCCGTCAAGACCGTTGAGATTCTGGGAGATTCTGTTTCGTGTCGGCGGGATCGTGCAGCGGAAAGAACGATTTCCGGATCTACTGGTCCATAGGGGGGGGCTTGTTCGTGTTTGACCCTGAGTCCGCTCCGGTAACTGTTGGTAAGCCATACACATAGAATTTGCAGCGCCTACCTCTGTGGCTGTGAGGCAGGGTGCACGCCTGATGTCGGATTTCGGATCACATCTCATTAGCGAGTGTCTTCAAACACGACATTGAACAAGATGGGGAGTATTGAAGGGTGCGAGAGGAAACGGGGATGTCGATCAATTATTTGCTGTGTTTGCTATGTTTGTCTTGTTTGCACGTCGGCCTTTCTTTCTGCCAAGCCCAAATCCGACACAGCCCAGATCAGCTTGGGTGGAAGCGTAGAAAGTCTCAATGCGCCCTTTACAATTTTGCTGCCAGAGCTCAGCGACCATGATCATCAGACAATTTTGTGCCCGGCATGGTATGTACAGCTTGACAATGGTTGACCTCACTTCTAACGCTCTCCAGGCCGGACAGTATTGGCGCAGTCATCGCGGACGATCAATCGAACATATGCAACAAGCATCTCCGCAGACAATCCTACATTTCGACCCTCAGAACGAGATGCCAAAGGGACGACAAGGATACCGGGTCATCCTGACGACCCTTCAAGTATCCTAGACACAATCGATCGCGCCCCGACAGCCGCGACGAGGCTGCTAGAAGAGATGGTCGAGTCACACCATAAATCCATCCGTGCTCTTCAAGCAGACATCAATGCACACTCTGCTGCCCGAACAATATCGAAACCCTCGTCCAGCTCGGCATCGAGCACTGCGCCCACTCCGCCCGCTGCAGATGCCCTGCCTTTTCGAAATCTGAAGGAGTTGAATCGTCACCGTCGCGCAATTCAACGGGCCACTCGACAGGGGACGCATTTGTCCCAGACATATGACCCGTCTACCATTCTTCGCAGGCCTCCAACTGTGGACGACCTCACTCTTCCCATGTTGCTCGCCAATCAGACCCATCTCGGTCACCATACGTCGCTGTGGAATCCATCAAATAGTGGCTACATTTTCGGCGTAAGAGACGGTATTCACATCATCTCGTTGGATATTACCTATGCCTACTTAAAACGTGCGGCGAAAGTTGTCCAGGCAGTGGCAGAGAAAGGCGGAATTATCCTCTTCATCGGGACACGCAAAGGCATGGAAGAGATCATAGTGAACTCGGCCAAGCTGGCTGAAGGCTACCACATATTCCATCGATGGGTACCGGGTGCCCTGACCAACGGGCAACAAATCCTGGGGGATTGTGGCGTCAAGGTGGTCGACATCCATGACAATGAATTGCCTCAGTACGACGATATCCTGTCAAGAGGTTTTCATCAAGTCATGCGTCCCGATCTGGTGATATGCATGAACCCGATCGAGAATCAGGTTTGCCTGCACGAATGTGGGATATTCAACGTCCCGACAATCGGAGTCATTGACACAGATGCGAATCCAACCTGGGTGACCTATCCAATACCTGCCAATGATGATTCCCTCCGATCCATTTCTCTCATTGGCGGTGTCCTGGGCAATGCAGGGAAGGAAGGGCAAAGACTAAGAAAACTCAGGGCGGCAACAGAGGGCAAGGCGACGTATGATACGAGCGTGCTTCAGGATAAACTAGTTTCCCTGGAGGAAATGGTCGCCTTGGACGTGCAGCGAGGCGATAGTGACAGTGCTGATGCAAACTGAAACAGCGGAGTAGATGGGAAAAGGAGTGTCCCGCTCACCCTGTCAGTGACCCAAGGAATGCTGGTGAGATAAGAACTGTATCCAGATTTCCATATGTACAATACAGAGCCTTGCAAGTGCAACTTCTACCCTCGCAAAGATTTTGCTGTACTTGATCTGAGAATATGTACCTCTTACAAAGACGTCCCTAGGTATCACAATGAACATAACAAACCCTCATCTCCGATAATTAGGCCTCAAGGCGTCGCCGAAATGGACATTTGAAGGGCAACTTGACACATGCCAATCTAGTTACTCGTCACGAAGAAGAGTAGATATCGCGGATTGAAAGCCATACAATATGTACTGCCAGCGACGAATCGATAAGTCTAATTCATCTTTCTGTCTTTCGCGAATAGAATGTTGACAGTGCCCAGAGTGCCCAGGGATGCAAAGACGGAGCTTCAGAAGTTCTAGAAGCATGCCAAGATTCGCCAAGACTGTCAGCGTCTCACGTGCGTCTCTAGCTCTTTAGAAAACTATAGAGTCTGACGAATCCCAGGACCCTTTGAAGGAGGGCATGTCCTCTGACAAGAATCACAGGCCATCACGACTCGTATCACGTGATAAGGATTTGAGCAAGCGAAAGCCCATCCGTTTGCGATTCCCCCTGACATATTCCTTGGCGCCATTAGTAATAGTGTTCGCGTTGGGTATCACCTAGGTGGGTATCAGCGGAGGCATAAAGGCTTCACTTAATATTTGAAGAGCGAGTCTGTCGTCCCGCAAGTCTATAACATACTTGCGCTTTACGTGCTCCTAAAGGGGTTCTGGTCTTCGTAGCATTATTGACAGGTTTGATGTTGGAGTCTGAGGCTGGGTTGGGCGCCTTCGCTTTGCGCACTCTTCGGTAGGCACCCCTGCGTGCCCTCGTGGTCGTCAAGTCCTCTCCCGTTGGTGGCTATCTGATGCCGAGGCTGCGTTGCTTCGACGCTTTCACTTGGCTTTGCATGACGAGCTCGTCGCCCATGTGCAGTCTAACCTCGATGACAATCCCCTCAGAACATAAATGAGGTCTGTTTATCCAGCATGCATCCACGTTGAAGGAAAATGACCATGTTTCTTTCGCCGATCTGCCTCGACGCTTCTTGCCTGGTGGGACCTGTCATTCTCCCAGCAGTCCTGCTTCGTTACTCCAATGGCCGTCTTTAGCCAATATAACTACATCTTTGCATTAACTACCATATTCGCTTTCCTCGATGCGTGGAACATTGGTACGTGCCCTGTTCTTCTCCGCTCTCCGACGCATGTCCTAATAATAACATCGCTGCAGGGGCCAACGATGTAGCCAACTCCTTCGCATCGTCCGTGTCCTCACGGTCGTTGAGCATGAAGCAAGCAATGTGTATTGCTGCAGTCATGGAATTTGCGGGTGCAGTCCGTCTTCCCTGAATCCACATGCGGGCCCGCTTCCTCTCTGGCGGGAACACATTACTTTTCATAAATGTGTCCCCCGAACTAGCTATGCTGACGAGAATGATCTTCAGGTCAGTGTTGGGGCAAGAGTTGCAGACACTATTCGGAACAAGATTATTCAACCACATCTTTACGACGCACAGCCGTCCGTACTTCTTTTGGCGATGATGTGTACCATTATTGGCTCGTCAACCTTCCTCACCGTTGCAACTCGGTTGGGATTTCCTGTCAGTACAACGCATTCCATCATTGGCGGACTGGTCGGCTCTGGCACCGCATCGGTAGGTATTCGTCAAGTGAATTGGGGTTGGGACGGTATAGCTCAAGTATTTGCTGCTTGGGTGATTGCACCTGGTATCGCAGGCACAATGGGTGCTATACTATTCTTGATCACCAAACACATTGTTATGACCCGACAGCATGCGGTGAGGAACGCCTTCTGCTCGATCCCGGTCTACACTTTTGTCACCATTGGTTCGTTGATTATGCTGGTTGTGTGGAAGGGTGTGCAACTAGATGTCAGCATCCCTGGACCTCACGTCGCGATCTACGTTCTTACGATAGCTGGCGGGGTGACCGTCCTTCAGGCCATCTTCATGCTTCCATTCCTCTGGCGCCGCATAATGCACGAAGACTGGGAGCTGAAATGGTACCATATCTGGAAGGGGCCCTTCCTTCTCAGGCGCCCGCCTCCTCCGCCTCCGCCTGTGGGGGTTAATAGTGTCCGTGTTAAAGACTACTATCGCGGTCATCTGACTCGCGAGGAGCTGGAATGCCTGCGCGCTTCGGAAGCTCTCCTCGCCTCCATCAAATCCTCAGCCCTTCCCGACATCGGTGAAGAATCTCCTTCCCGAGACAGTTCGACTGCATCGCTGGCTGATGGTGGACCCCCACCCCGACCGACGGGCCCCTGGAACAGCCTTCCTGTGCTCCTGTGGCACTTGAAACGATTCCTCTTCCACGGACTTGAGAAAGATGTCATCAAGCTACAGAAACGATCGACAGTCCTCAATTGGGATATCAGAGACATGCACGCCCGTGCCCCGAGGTACGACAATAGAGCAGAGCATATGTACAGCGCGTTACAAATTCTCACGGCTTCTTCAGCCTCATTCATACACGGCGCGAGCGATGTGAGCAACGCGATTACGCCATTTGTCTCTGCATACCTGATTTGGCGGACCGGGCAGATCCAGGAGGAAGTCAAAGTGCCGATCTGGGTCCTCTGTTTCGGCGGTGCAGGCATTTCTCTCGGCCTCCTGACCTACGGCTACCATGTGATGCGCAACTTGGGGAACCGTCTCACGCTCATGTCTCCCTCACGTGGGTTTTGCATAGAACTGGGAAGTTCCATCACGGTGCTCATGGCGACCCGACTGGCAATACCGGTGAGCTCGACGCAATGTGTCGCCGGCGCCGCAATCGGTGTAGGGCTTGCCAATGGAGACTGGCGTGCCATTAACCTCAAACTTGTGGCATGGATTTATTTTGGCTGGTTTCTCACCGTGCCAGTTACGGGTTTCATTGCAGGAGGTCTGATGGGTACCGTGCTTAACGCCCCGACTTGGTAACTGACAATAATATCCACATCGCGTTTCTTTTCTCCGTGAACTTATCCTACACCTGTGATGCTTAGACCAGCTATGGAAGCCTTATAGTGTGACCAAGTGCCAAGAACCATGCCCCCAAATAAATTGCCCATGTTGTCGAACTACAATTTGCAAGGCTGCCTCGAACGATCCCCAAGGGGTTCATCTGCAAGATGATGTGATTGGCCGCAGCTATAGATTCTCGCCAAGTAGGACTAGTCCCGATGCAACCGGGGAATGAGCTGACCGAGACAACACGAAACGGTGGCAGGTGGTTACCTACCTACATACTACGGTGTACAAGTAAACGTAAGGCGAATTTCTCGGCAACGACTTTACGAGTTCTCATCAAGTATGCGATGAGAGATGCCTTTCGCAAACACCGTGCCGTAAACATTTGTCTCATCTCTTTCAGATTTTAGCATCTTCACACATAAAATAAGACTACTTTCGAACCTCTCTTTTCCATGGTAGGAGAACGTGAAGATGGGTTTTCCTCTGGCACAGTGTCATCTTCCTCATCAGTATCATCAATTGGATTTCATAAGCTGATATCCCTGATGAACTATCAAATCGGGGGTTTTCCTATTTTGGCTTGCACTGAGGTTCCAGGACATGTCCTTTTCACAGAACCAGGAACAAGGCGTTCTCGAGTTCTGCATGGATACCTGGTCACGTTTATCATCATATGACTCTGGTGGCTTTTTGATAGGTGGCAAATTGTTTCGCGGACACCTGAGCCAGCCAGAGCCAGCCGCGTCAAGCTCTATGTAGCTCTCTAGAAGCCTTAAGTCGCTGATGTGACCTGATGCTGCTCCCGAGGTTTCCTTTCTCCAATGCTCCTCTATCCTAACTTTCAACTGTCGAATTCTGTCTTCTCAGGTTCGCTGGAAGCCGCTTCATACCACAACGTTTTAGACCTCCATTCCTTGATCATACACATTACTACCGCCGTGTTTCTGTGGCAACACTGCGGCTGCTTTGTCTACGTGTTGTGCAATATCGTTGGTCAATTGGTTGTCGAGGTTTTTGGTGCTGGCCGCACTAATCAGAGCGACGACACCAAAAGGGGTTGCAGTGTACCAAACATATCTGGTGGAACGCGGTCAGTCAAAGTGAATCGTTTCTGCGTCGAGTCCGCCCCTACCGATACGCATGCACGTAAGCCACGCGGAGAGCAAGAGTTGCCGCACTCAACGCACTTTGCGACATGCCTGGAAGGTCGAAGACATCAGCTTTCGAGGCTCCCATTACGATTGCGGTAAGTTGTGGAAGCGAGTCCTCCGGGACACCCAGGGGAATTACTGCAGCAGCAATTCGGCGAGGGATTTCGATCGCAGCACGCCTTGCCAAAACCGTCTGATAGATAGCGATGCCCGCGGCTCCAGCTCCAAATCGCACAAGACCCAGAACGCCAGTGGCATAACCGATCCATTCGTCCGGGGTCGTAAGCTGGACAAGAATAATGGCAAGTAACTCGGTCCACCCAATACCCACGCCAGCAATAGCAGACAAGCCGAGCGCCGTTGCGCGATCATTGACAGTTGGAACTGCCATTAGCGCGATAAATACCAACATGATAAAATTCCCAATGATCAACAAGTTCCTCGTGCCGATCTTGCGCGTCACTAAGAGCGCCGACATACAATCACCGACTAGAACGCCAGCATTTAATGGAATATTGTCGACTCCGATCTTGATCACGTCTCCTCCATCGTAAATATTGCCCAAGTAGCTGGGAAAGAAAGCTGTCAGGGCGTAGAAGAGCATGCCACCCACGCCGGTGACAATCAGCATCAAGGTAAAGGTTCGGAATCTTCGAAACATGAAAGGGTGCAAAATTGGGTTTTTGGCCACGTATGACTCTGTAAGACGTTAGCATCCGCACACACTCGGACCTGATGCAAGTGGCTCACGATGCAACCCAAGCAGTATCAAAACGACCACTCCGATGACTAACGGCGCAATGAAGTGGGCATCAGTAGCCGGGTACAATTGGAGGTATGTGATGCCCAACAATATCAATGTGGGGCCTATGATGATGCCCGCAACCCCGGTATAGTCAAAGTTCTTCAGTATTTCTGTGCGCCTCTGATCCCGAGCCGCCAATGCAATAGCCGGATGGTAAAAAAAGAATGTAAGCCCAAGAGCGAAGACGCAATTCGCGAGGATAAGCCAGAACGGAGCCCGCCAGCCGATGGGAGAGATCTTGGTCATTGCGTGGCCTGCTTGAAATCAGCCGCTGAGTCCCGTGAGCCAGATGACATCGACTCACTGATCAAAGTACCCACAAGAACATAAGGGCACATGGCCAATTGGGCTATAGCCAGGACTTGGCCGCGTCGCTTTCGGGGGACAAGCTCCGATATACCAGCCAAGGACTGAGACCCTAGACCAACCCCAGCACCTATGAAGGTAAAACCAACAATAGCTAGAAAATTGCGGTCAATGTATGGACGAGTGGAAATTCTTGAAGGACGTGGGCCGGAACTTACCTGCTCCCAAAGAGTGCGCGCTTGCACAAATGATGGCTCCAAGCGACTCGAGTGCGCATGCAGCGATTGAGAACCACCGACGACCCAAGAGATCCGAAATGATGCCTCCGAGGACATAGAAGATGGCAGCAGCCAGAGTCAATGAGCCTGGCACCCATGTACCAATGGGGTCATTGCCAAATGCTGCAATGACCGTAGCACTATTGCTGGAGGCGAGAAAGGTCCCGGCACATCCTGCTACGTACACTTGCTGTTGTCAACGATTAGTTTTGCCTTGCAGGAAACACCGGCGGGAGGACTGTAAATCCTTACGATCACGGCGAACAGGGCCATGACCACCTCGAGGGTCACCCACTTAGGAGGAGGCCCATCATCCTGTTGCTGTTGGGGACTTTTGTCGTGCTTGCTGGTGCCATCTGCACTGACTTGGGGATCCTTTTCCATGATTGTCTCTGATGCCCCTATTTCGGACAATGGATCCTTGTGCGAGGCTGACGTTCGCACGAAGTTTACTAGACAAGTTAAGTTGGGGACGAGAGATGAATACTCGGGTTATGTCAGAATGCCATGGCCTTTTTCTGGGTTTCGTGTTAAAATTGCGGGACTCGCCCCGGGTTTTCGGATTGAGGGCCGCCAATAGGGACATGCTCTATCGAGACTATCGAGAGTCGGGTTCAAAAGGGCATGAGTTTGAGAGCACTCAGAGCCGGGGACATGATTCCGGGACTATTGTTTTAGTCATGCGCTATTCCAGATTTGGTCCATCCAATTCCGAACATGCCATGATCCACTTCTCTTCTTGTCTTCTGTAATTCTGTGGACGAGGCTGTGTTTATCAACCGGGAGATTACCTCACCGGGGCAAAATCCTACGTTTCGCTCTACCTAGGTGCCACAAGACGTAGGGTTTCTGGACAAGTGGGAAGTATAAGAGGTGATGTCAACGGGAGCCTTGGCACACAGTGGGTCGATATACTAAGAGCGAAGTGATTAGTATCCATAAAACGTATAGGTATGATTGCGAACTAGATTAACTCCGTAATAAAGCTATATAATATCCGCAGTTCCGAAAAGGCGACCTTAGAGTGTTTCCAAGCTCAAGGCCTAGAATACCCACGAGTTCTCAGCTCGGAGGAGTGATTGCCGGCCTCATCAGCTTGGCTTACGCTCATCCACGCGAGCCCAGATAGATTTCCCCAGGGGGCCTGAAAGCCCCGGGCCCATACGTCCCAGGGTCTGGCAAGTCGGAATTATCTTCTCCTTCAGGGAATTCGACGGCCAGTAGGATGCTTTGACAAGGTCGTGATCTAGGACCGAGCAAAGCCACCTCCAGCAGGGTGTGTTATACAGTCTTAGTGTTGCTCTCAAGGACAAAAGTCCATCGTTTCTCTCCTCTTATCCAGGTATCAAGGCTGAAAAGTTCTCGAAATCCCACCAGAACAGAAACATGGCAGCCAGACCGACCGCACAAGACACTATCGTCCACCATCCAGCAGAAGCGACTGGCCATCTCGGTCTCGTCGGATCCCAGCTAGCAGAGCATGAGATCTCTCGTGCCTCGGAGCAGCCGACTGGCTACACTTTCCGCCTCGTTCTGGCGATCACGGCTTTAATATTTGTTTGGAACGTTTCTATGGGGACATTTCTATGTGTGGCTCCTGTCATCGGGGTGATCGACCAAGACATAGGGCCGAGCCCTGTCTACATCTGGATCGCGTCAGCCTGGACAGTCGCTGGTGCTATCGCCTTCGTTGTTGGCGGCGCGCTCTCCGATCTCATGGGACGTCGCTACTTTGTCCTCGCCTCCGCGACCTTGGGCTTGGTTGGTGCTCTCATGGGAGCCTTAGCCCAGAACATTTCCACGGGTTAGTCCCAGCAGAGCCTCTCTTCATCCGTTCCCGTTGGGTCTAATCCGGTGTAACAAAGCAATCGCGGCAATGACCCTTTTTGGTCTGAATCAAGGGACGACCTCGGCCATCTATGCTGCCATTGCTGAATTAGTCCCCACCAAGCAAAGACCCATCGTCTTCGCCATCATGAATTTGTCCGCATCCTTCTGGGTGACCTGTGGATCTTTCATTGGGCACGAGATGGCTGTGAACACCGGCCCCGGCTGGAGGTCGATTTTCTGGATGAGTCTTGCTTGCAACGTCGCGGCACTCGCGATGGCGGCGTTATGCTACTTTCCAGAGCCAACCCTCGCCCGGGAAGGCCGGACTTTACGAAAAATTGTCCGGGACTTTGATTACATCGGTCTGGTTTTGATTATTGTGAGACCTTCCGAACCTCCATCTCGAATTTTGACTTCTGAACCGAGTTGACAGTGACACAGATTGCACCGACGTTGTTCTTGATGGGACTCATATGGGTCCCTACATACGGTGCCACCAGCGCACGCTTTTTGGCACCTTTTTTGATTGGAACCTGCCTGCTTATTGGTCTGAGTTTCTACGAGGCTTACGTGGCTAAGGAGCCTCTATTGCATCCCTTCTTATTCAAACGTCTCAGGACCTTTGTCATGACTGGCATCGTAACCTTCGTGGGAGGAATGCTTTTCTATGCCCTGCAGTCTTTCTTTTCCGTTTACCTGGGCGTTATTTATGACGATGGTGATGCTAGACAGACCGGTATTGACCAGATGCCCTTCGGTGCTGCAACGGACATTGGCGGCATTATCGTCAGCCTATTACTTCCATGGGTAGGCCCTCGGATTGGTACACAATGGCTCATGGCAATATCGGTGATCCTTCCACTGGTGTTTATCCCTTTGATGAGCATCTGCACGGTCGCGACCAAGCCGATGGCCCTTGGATTTTCCTTCGTTGCAGGTCTCGGTAAGGCGCATTCCAAGTCGAGAGGGCATACGACGAGATCACTTGCTAACAAGGCACTCGGCAACAGGTATTGGCCCTACTCAATCACTCGCGATTATTCTCATTCAGCTCTCCACCCCAGATGATTGGCTCGGCTTCGCTACCGGGCTATGCGGCCTCATGCGCTGTATGGGAGGCTCGGCCGGCACAGCCATATACACCGCCATATTCCAGAGTAAGGTTGGAGAGCTGCTTGCCAAACGTGTGGGGGCTGCAGCGGTCGAAGCTGGGCTACCCGAGTCCTCCATTGCAGAACTCCTCGGGATTATGACCGGTGTCGTCACTAGCAGCCCGATAACTGCTGTTCCCGGCATCAGTCCAGAAATCATCAGCGCTGCTTCGCTGGCATACAAGAACGTATATCTTACGGCGTTCCGTTACGTCTTCCTGGCCAGCATACCCTTTGGTGTCATTGCTCTGGCGGCTGCTCTAGCGACCAAAGATGTAAGATCTTATCCTCCCTGCCTTGCTTGTTCTAGAATTCTTGCTGACATGATGTAGCTTTCACCACATCTCACGATGAAAGTTGCTCGGCGCATCCAAGCTGAGGCGATTGCGGACGATTATCCCCTCGAGGCCAAAGACGCAGAGGGTCCCATTGCCACCACCGTTGAGAGAATGCCTAGTGTTTGAACCCCATGGCCCAGACTCGATGTGATACGAGGCCCTTTTTTGAGCCGTGGACATCTCGCAGAAGATTGAGACAAACTTGGATATTCGAGCCAGAAGTTGAAAACAGGTGCACGGCTGACTTTTATCAACCCCCAACACAAGTCCTATAAGTATTTATATGTGAACACTTGACAAGAACGTCTCTTGTCTACCTAGACACTATATCTCTCTTGGAAACCCACGTCGATTCTCCTGCCTTCCCAGGAGCGCAATGCCGCTAGGGGCTTCCATTACATATGACCATTGTACGGGAATTGACGAGTATAGATCTGCCGACCCACGGGACAACGTGTAGTACACACGATTGGCACCGTCAATTTGAATTCCGGGGGAATTCTCCGACTCCTTTGCATTCCGGGAGGCGGTAGATGTGGGAGCATTGCTTGTCTTCCTCCACAGTGGTTGCACTGCTTGCTCGGACAACTTTCTCCGCTTGGACTGTAGGAAACTTTTACTCTTGTCGTCCCCCCTCGTGGCCTTCTACTTTATCACTTCGAAGCCGAATTGATTAATGCATGCCACTGCCATCGGCTGAAGGCGCTGGAAAATCGCCATGTCAGACAAAACGACGAAGACCGCCCGTTGTTACGGCGCACATGATGTGCGCATTGAAGATGTAGCTCCTCCAGTGCCCAAGGAGAACGACACTCTTGTTGCTGTCGAATGGTGCGGCATCTGTGGAAGTGGCCTCAAAAACTAATGCGTGGTAAGCAGTATGCCAAATATCTGGGGAACTGCTCCTCATCGAAACCAGGACGACTCTTTCTGACGAAATATTCAAGGACCGTTTGGAACACCAACCAACGATCGCCCTGATGTGTTTACCGGGGACTATTTGCCGATCACACTTGGGCACGAGATCTGTGGAACAATACTGCGAGCCCCAAAGGACAGCAAGCTCGTACCGGGCCAGTGCGTCGTTATTGATCCCCGCTCAATTTGTTCACAATGCTTGATGTGTGCCATAGGGGACACATCTCATTGTGAGAAACGTGGATTCCTGGGTCTGAGCCGCGGCGGTGGAGGAGGATTGTCTGAAATAGTTGCTGTCGACTGGAGGCAATGTTACCTCGTGCCGGAGCCTGCGTTGAAATACGCGAGTTTGATCGAACCCCTTGCGGTAGCATGGCACGCTCTTCGCAAGGCCGACATCGACGACTTCAGCACCAAAACAGCACTGATACTTGGGGCAGGCCCCATCGGGATCGCTGTGATAATTGCTCTCAGGGCACAGGGCATACAAAAAGTCTACGTTTCCGAGCTAGGAGACATACGGACACGCCAGGTTCAGCCACTTGCCGCGGGAATCTTCGATCCACGCTTTACGGATGTTGCACAAGTCATACACGACAAGACCGACGGAAGAGGCGCTGACGTGTTATTCGACTGTGCTGGTGTCGCAGCCGCCACGGAAGTTGGTATCGCCGCGCTGCGAAAGAAAGGGAGATATGTTATGATTGCCGCGTGGGACAAGACTGTAAGCATAGGTTCTGGATTACACAGGACTATTGCTGACACAAGACAGCTGAGCCTGTCCTTGACACTGGTCAATAAGGAAATCCAAATGACTGGCAGTCTTGCCTACCAGGAACAAGATTACAAAGAGGTGGTGGACGCATTCGTTGCTGGTAAGAGGAACTGTGCACTTTGCACAAACGTGACTGACCGAGCATGATTAATCAGGCAAATTCGAAGGTGTTGAGCAGATGGTGTCAAGTTGAATCCTCCTTACAGATGTAATCAAGGACGGGTTCGAGAAGCTCATCAATAACAAAGACAACAATATCAAGATTCTGGGTGCAGCCCTGATAAACAGTCTCAGTTACTCTCACGTTGTCCGGCGCTAAATACCCAATTAAGGGCAGCAGAGCTGGTTCTTTCCCTCCTAGACCAAATCTCAATGTCCCTGAACAGATCCGTGTCTTCGGGTTTGCAACCTCCGTCTCCATGACCTCGTCTGGAGACAGAGAGCTCTTCGTTTTGAGTGTTTGCTTCACTGCTACTGGTCATCTTATGATGATAGCTACGTGCTTGTTGGCAAATACTAGGGCCCGTTTGCCATGTATTACGTCGATGGCAGCTTTGGCCCGCTAAAATCATGTCTCTCAAGAACTTCCGACGAAGCTCAGCCAATGCGATACTAGGTTTTGATCGGAATGAAAGTCTGAATGTCTCACCTACCATCTTGGCATGTTAGGTGTTGATGATATTGCCTGACACTTATCCCGCCTTATGCCACCTTATGGGCTATGTCTCTACCCGAATGCGGGGGCCCGCATGCCACCCCACGGAAGAATATGACACAATGATCCAGTCGTCCATCATTTGCCCCCGGATTTGCGGAATCCTGTGAGCCAACCACGAGTCATGGCGGAATCAATTGAAACTCCGCTTAATGGCTCTCAAAAATTGGGTCTTGTTTTCTGTCCGTGTTGGGCCAGCATTCTTTATCAGCTTTGTTTTACATCACCAGCTTCTTGGGTCATCACCGCTCCCTCAGAGCAGCTTCTTTCGTCAAGCACCAGCAACCTCGATTCACGGAGCTATGGGTCTTCTGGTTGGGCGAAGCCAGGCACTATCAGCAAGCATTTCTGCGATGCTCCTGGGAATCTGTGCCTTGCCGATCCTTTACGTCTCCCTGCGGGCGATCTATAATTTGTTTCTGTCGCCACTCAGGAAGATTCCCGGCCCACCATTATGGATTGCTTTCCCCGAATTTCGCTACCTAGCCTTCATACGCGGCACGTTCGACCGACAGCTCGCAGAATATCACCAACGATACGGGCATGCGGTCCGCATTGGCACCGCTGAGGTCAGTTACAATAACGCAGAGGCGTGGCAGGAAATCTACGGTCACGGTCATGCACAACTTCCCAAGGCGGTCTTGTTTGAAAGCAAGGATCTTCCACCCCATATCATCGACGCGAATATCAAAGATCATGGGCGGTACCGGCGGACCGTCTCGAATGCCTTCTCGGAGAAATCTATTCGGAAGCAAGAGCCTCTTATCAAGGCCTACGTTGATCTGCTCGTGAGCCAGCTCCGGAAGATGTCCAAGAAAAATGAGAAGGTGGACATGGTCAAGTGGCTCCACCTTACCACATTTGACCTCATTGGCGACCTGACTTTCGGTGAATCATTCGGAGGTCTTGAGAGCGCAAAGGTGCACTCGTATGTAGACCGGACTTTCCAGTTCACCAAGTCGGGAATCTGGTTAAAGCTTTTCCATCACTACCCGGCTCTAAATGTTTTCTCACAGTATCTCTTCCCCAAGGATCTCAGAGACAGTCGACAGAGTTATATTGAGTATGCGACTGAATGCACAATGCGGCGTCTTAACAATAAAGACCAGCAGGGACGAGGCGACTTCCTCGACACGATGGCACTGGCCAGGAACGTCGACAGTGGAATGACTGATGCAGAAATCATCTCTAATACCATAGTCCTGCTCACAGCAGGCTCCGAGACGTCCGCAACCTCGCTTGCCGGCGCGATATACTACCTCACGTCAAATCCAGACAAGCTCCGGAAGGTAGTGACGGACGTCAGGTCGACCTTCGAGAAGGAAGACGAGATCAACTTCATTACATCGACATCGAAGCTGCCCTACATGGTTGCCTGTCTTAGTGAAGCAATGAGGATCTACCCTCCGTTGCCCATAAGCTTGCAAAGATATGTGCCCGAAGGACCTCCCATGACGATTTCAGGCTATGAGCTTCCCGCAAATGTAAGCCTGGTGATCCTAGCAATGAAGATATGGCTCCTAACCTCTTAAAGACCGTCGTAGGTGTGCATCAATTATCGGCGTATTGGGACGAGCGAAACTTCAGCGACGCCCGACAGTACAAACCCGAACGTTGGCTGCCAGAGGTCTACAAAGACCCTAGTTCTCGATTTCATAACGATGCAAGGGACGTGCTGCAGCCTTTCAGCGTTGGACCACGAAATTGCGTTGGGCGGAACCTTGCGTACAACGAAACCAGGACGATTCTGGCTCGAATTCTCTACAACTTCGACATGGAATTGTGCAAGGAGTCTAAAGATTGGGCAGACCACAACATATATTTCTGGTGGGACAAGCCGCCGCTGTTGTGCAAGTTCCGTGAGGCCACAAACAAGTAAGGATGAATTCTCCACCTCCAGCGAGAAGTCTGCTTTTGGTCTGGACATAATTAGCCAACCAAGCTGGTTTGTCCAACGTAGACAGAGTCCGCCGGCCTCTTGGCGGTGCTGTTCTTGGGTTATCGAGACATGGTCATTCCCGGAAACCCGGGAGCAATAATACTCCAGCTCCTAGAGCAGTGAGTGGGTTCGACTATTCCATCGACCGTCATCCATCCGATTAGCTCCAGTGGGTCGATGGCTGGCGCGAGTCTCCATGGTGTCCCAAGCGCGATCTGGCTCTTCGGCCCGCCTGGATATCGCCAACGATTCCCACAACCAACCTCACTCATCCCCGCCGGAAACCATTCTGCGAGGTAGCTTTCCGTGCCCTCATGACCCAAGGGTGCCCAGGTCTACTAGACGCCTCAACCCCACACCTGATCGATAAAGGGTAGCCCCATCCTCGACCGCCTGCTGCTGTCTAATTTTCACCACCGCCATACCACCAACGAGGATCTGGAACAGCACTCAACTGAGGACGCTCAAGCAGAGGTTTTCGATGCAAGCCCGGGCTTACACTCGTCTCAGTCTTCTCACCATTTTTCAGGCTACGCGACAATGCCCAACCCCTTGTGAACGGTCGTGGGCCAGCAAGCGTAGTCCTTATACACCTCGAGCATGGTACGCCGGTGCTCGAACCCATACTTCCTCTGCCGAGTCTCATCATTCGCCAGAGGACGAACTACCTGCGACTTCAACTACGCCGGGAGGAGGTTCTCACGCCCGAGTCCTGGTTCCGGGGCCTTCGAACCTGCCTTGAGATCGCGATGGAAACGACCTTTCCGATCACTGACTTTATTTCTCTCCGGCAGCCGAACCATTGCAGAGGTATTCCTGCGTGGCATACCTGACCGTACCTAAGGTCCCTATCGGTCGTCAAATCTCTCTAAGCGAGAGTACTCTAGGTAGTTCGTATTGACAAGGTACCTCTTCGGTACCATCTTGGGCACCATCTTGGGCACCATCTTGGGCACCATCTTGGGCACCATCTTGAGCACCATCAGATGCTGTTAGGCGCCATCGCCTCTAAGGATAAAAGAAATCTTCTGTCATTCTACAATCCCTGTCTTTCCTCTTAGCGTGGTAGGTACATTTGGTGCACGCCTCCGTACTTGAGGCCAAATGCCAATGCTAGATGGGGGGCTTCTGATTCATGTGATCCTAAGCGCCAAGACTCATTGGATGCGGTTTTCGTCAATACCGTCGTCCGGTGCACCAGACGACGGAACCAATTAGTCAGCCAAACAATCGGTTTGACTAACACGATTGGCTACTGGATGTACACTCCTCCAGGGTAATTTTCGTTAGTTCGCCACCAATCCACTTATTCTAGACTAGTCCATTTATGGACTAGTCTAGACGCGTCCATCCTTTCTATCCCAGACTGCGCATTTCACTCTCGAATACTAGGCAATACCACTGATTCAGCCAATATGGCACCTTCTACACCACCTTCTACACCACCTCGAAAGCGTCTAACACGAGATCAACGTCGAGAGATCCTGTTAATGCGTTGACTTGGCTATTCGTACGAGTTCATTGCCTCATTTCTGAAGGTTTCTCAACGCGCAGTTTAATATACCTATCAAAAGCAACGGGCTACTCCACAGCATTCTAACGCAGGTAGGCCTCCACGGCTTACTAAGGAAGAGACGGATTACGTTGAACAGTTCGTTATATAGTTAAGAAAGACTAGAAGACTGTCCTATTTATAAGTAGCAGAAGCACTATAGCCTAAGGGTAAAGTTAGCGCCGAATCGATCCGATACGCTCTTCATCAACGAGGCTATCGACGCCGAATCGCTCTACGAAAGCCACCTCTCTCTAAGGCTAATCGATAAGCACGACTCGAATAGGTACTCGAACATCGTTCCTGGACAAAAGAGCAGTGGAATCAGATTCTCTAGAGCGATAAAACGTAGATAATAAGCTATAAACATCGACGGACGTTCGTTACTCGAAAGGCTAGCGAGGAACTAAACTCAGACTATATAGTCGAGCGAGTTCTACGTCTAAAAGGATAGATATTCTAGGGCTCTTTTAACGCTAATATAAAGGGCCCTTCTCTCTTCTAGGAGAAGGAATGGGTGTTAGAAACGGCCTTCATGTGACCTGAAGCGCGGGGCGCCCAGAGGTAGGTCTACCGGGGTGGCAGCCTGGTAATATAGGGCTGGGTTACGTACTGCACGTGACTACCAAAAGAGGAAATGTTTGATATAGCGATATAGCGGTGCCTTAGTATAGACAGTATATCAACATATCAATATACTATTCCTAGTTACCTATTCGGGATATACCTCATAAGTATATAGCTACGCTTATTACCCTTTTATAGTTACACTCTCTCGTAGCTAACTTATAATATCTACTTTACTATACTGTTCTAAAGTCACTTAACTATTCATATCTTACGTATCTTCGACCTAGCTTATGTAATTAAGGAACTATGACTAAAGAAGTCTAACTACGTTAGGCTATATAGGAAGTAGCTCTAACACTTTAGCTACCACTAACCGGTACGAAGTACGATCTCTATAAGTAGTTACGGAAGATAGATAAAACCTATATCTCTAACCGACGAACTCCTTACACGATAAGTATCACGGTTATCTCTAAACGATACGATAGTAGGGCTAAGTATACCTACTCTAAATACTCTAGGGCTAATACTATCGGTTACTACTAATATAGTAGAAGTGATACCTAAAGGTAAGATAGGAAACCTACCTAAGCCCTTTAATAGAGCTTAGGAAAGACTTATACCTTTTATATACTATATAGATATATACTTATTAATGAACCTAGGAGACTTCCCTAGCGATATACAAAAGGTACTTTTTATGGGAAGCTATTTCGAAGCCGGGGTAGAGGCCTAGCTACGTCTATTCATTAAAGATTATATAGAGAATTAACCCGATAATAGAGAAGACGAAACTATCGAGTTATTTTAAACTTTCTAAGGGTTTAAGGAGAAAGTCCGGAAGGTATTCGGAGCCCGAGACGAGGAAAAAGAAGTAGAAAGGTAGATTATGAACTTACGCTAGGCGGGCTCGGTTCAAGAATACGCTACGAAGTTTCGTACTCTAAACGCGGAACTAGGATAGAGCGACGGCGTATTAGTTCCTATTTTTCGCGAAGGCCTTAAGCTAGCGATTAAGTAGGAAATAAGAACGTATAAAAGTAAGAAGATCGAGAACTAGATTAACGAAGCTATCTAGGTCGATAATAACTACTAGGAATATAAGCGGTATAATAACTATCGCCGAGGATTCGTAGTAAAAGGATAGAAGTCTAATACGAAAAAGTAAAGGTAGCCGTATTATAGACTAATACCGATAGACCTCGATTAGATTTAGAAGAAACGAGGATCGACCTAAAATAAGGACTCTAAATAAGATAAAAGGATAAACGGCTAGAAGGGCTAGAGAGCTTATTATAACTATAGAAAACTAGGATACTATATAAGAAACTATAAATCCCTAAAGAGGTAAGCGAATTAGATAGAATCTTATAAGTATAAATAGATAAAGAAATCAGAAGTAAAACCTAAAATAAACGCGGTTAAAGTAGGAGATTCGGTCGACTATTAGAGCGTAATAATCCTCGCGATTATACTAAACCGTATATATATTAAGACTCGGTTTTAGAGTAATAAGGAATATATAGACCCGACCTATCTAAGGGGAATACTAATCTAATACTTCTATATAGCGTACGAGTCTACGGAAGAACTAAAGGAAGAAGAACGAATATTTTCGATTATCTTATATTATAACCCGGAATACCTGAGAAATCGAGAAAGCGAAGGGTATATATACTTATACTAGGGAGGAGACTCTAATATATAATAGCTATACGAAATCTAAGAGGATTAGCTAGAGCTATCGATTAATATAGTAGACCGGTTTAACCTAGATAAAGAGAAAGAGGATAATGAATACCTAACTACGCTTACGATACTAGAATAATTATACGTAGAAATAATTCGAGTCGTAGAAAGAATACGCGACCTCGAAAGAAGGGGAACCTCTAGATAGTAAGAAGAAGTACTTTAAGAAATAGCTAGACTTATAATAAGAGTTCTAGAAGAACGGTAAGTCCTCTAGGAACGACGCTAACGGACTAGAATACTCGAGTAGAACGATAATAGGATCTAGGAAATATACCGTATCTATATAGAGCGAGGTATTCTCGTTCTACGCGTAGACGAAACCCTAGATAGAGTACTAATAAGAGGTAAGTTCGCCTATAATTAGGTCATAAGATACCCTATAAGAAGTATACTCTACTATTATAAGTAATATCTAGACTATTTATAGCTAGAAGTCTTAGGAATATCTATCGAAGAAGCTAGAGAAGCGCACTAGATATCGATTAAACGATATAGGGAATAGAACTATAAGGTATCCGACCTACGAAACGGAAAGATAGACTACCTATACTAGCTAAAAAACTAGAGTAAGGACGGCCTAAGGAGTAGGCCGTCTAGGAAGGAAAAGCTCTACTAAGGCGTAAGCGGAAGAGAGCCCGTAAGAGAAGCGTAGATAGAGATTAGCCGAAGGAACTATATAAAATAGCTATAGCGACTTACTCGTATTTAATTATTCTATATAGGACTCTCGGGGATTAAGAAGTATATATCCTTATAGATTTAGGATATACCGGTAATATCGTTAACTATCGGGTAGCTAATAAACTAAAGAACTAGAAGAAAGAGAAAGCTACGTCCTATAAACTAGTAGGATTTACTAGAAAGGCAATATCTAACGTTACGTATAAACTAAGAAGAGTTCTATTATCGATCGATAAGTACTACGAAGAGATCAACCTCGACGTCGTACCGACGAAATATAATATCGTACTCGGAATATTATAGTTAAAAAGGTATAATCTCGTTATTAACTAGGCGAAGGTCTAGGTACGGTTCGATAACTACGACTATATAGAAAGACCTTAAGACCGAGAGGTAATAGCGGTATAACCTTTCGAGAAAAAGGAAATTTAGGTATAACCTATAAAGATACTAGCCGAAGTATCCGTACGCCCGCCGGAATACGAAGAACTCTAGGAAGTCTTCGGGAAGAAGGTAGGACTCGAGGCGCTATCTAAATATAAGCTATAGGACTACGAAATATAACTCTAAGAAGGAAAGAGATCTACGTTCGGACTACTCTACTTACTATCCGAAGTAGAGTAAGAGACTTTACGTAAGTATCTTAAGGATAACTTAGTAAAAGACTATATTAGACTCTTAGAATCAGAAGTAGACTATCTAATCCTATTTATCCCTAAGAAGGGTAGAAAAGAACTCTAACTATATATAGACTATCGGAAGTTAAACGATATTACTATCAAAAATATATACTCGCTATCGCGGATTAATAAGCTATAGGATAGGCTTAAAGAAGCGAGATACTTTATAATAATCGACGTAAGAGATACGTATTACCGTATACGTATAAAAGAAGGCGAAGAATAGAAGATAGCCTTCAGGACCCGCTATAGTCTATACGAATACTATATAATACTATTTAGGCTTACTAATATACTAGCGACGTTCTAAGTACTAATTAACAATATCTTGCGAAAATACTTAGATATCTTCTACGTCGTATACCTCGACGACATCCTTATCTATTCGAAGGATTACGAGTCGTATATAAAATACGTTACTATAGTACTAGAAGTACTAAAGGAATATTAACTACTAGTTAAGTTAGAAAAGTACTAGTTTCATAAACTAAGTATAAAGTTTCTTAGTTATATAGTCTCGTAAGACGGACTATAGATCGATCTAGATAAGATTAAAAGCGTGTTAAAATAGCTAGAACTAACTACATTAAAGGAACTATAAGCGTTCCTCGGATTCGCTAACTACTCGAGAAAGTTTATTAGGAACTATTCGCGAATTATAGTACTCTTAGTAAATCTAATAAAGAAAGAAGTCGCGACCTTTACTTTAATAGACGATACCCGGGAAGTAATATAGAAACTAAAAAAGGCGTTTACGGAGACTCCGATCCTTACGATCTTTAACCTAGACCTCTAAATACTCCTTAAGACGGATATATTAGATAGCGCGATCGCCGTAGTCCTAATATAGATAGGACGAGATAAGAAGATAAGACTAGTAGCTTACTTCTTAAGAAAAATAATAGTACTAGAGCTAAACTACGATATATACGATAAAGAGCTACTCGCTATCGTCGAAGTACTAAAGTACTAGAGAGTATACCTTAAAGGACTAAAATATACGATTAAGATATACTTAGATTATAAGAACTTACTATATTAGAATACGACTAAGGTTCTTAACCGAAGATAGGTAAGGTAGGTAGAAATACTTACCGCTTATAATTTCTAGATTTACTATATAAGAGGAAAAGAGAACGGTAGAGTAGACGCTCTAAGCCGAAGAGTAGATTATATAGTAGATATTAAACTAACGCCCGCTTTACTTCTACGATAAGAAGGAGAGTACCTTACGTACGTATAACCTACTTATATAGTAGGAGAGCCGTTATATAATATAAATAACGAGTACGATACGAATATCTAGACGAAAGATATAATAGAACTAAAATAACCCTAGGAACTATAAGAAAACCGGAAAAGGATTATAGAATACTACTATAACGACCTACTTATAGGATACCTAGAAATAGATAAGATAATCGAACTAATTACTCGATATTACGAGCTATAGAAAGGTATGAGAAGAAATATCTAAGAATTTATATAAAACTACGAAGTATATATATAGGATAAGTATAATAGGTATAAGTCGTACGGACTACTATAGCTACTATAGATACTAGAGGGTATATAGACATTAATTACGATAGACTTTATTACGAAACTACTAAAGTTAAGAGAGCCCCTTACGAGTATAACTTATAATAGTATTTTAGTAATATATAATAGACTTACGAAGTTCTCCTACTTTAGACCGTACTTAGAAAGCTTAATAGTAGAAGACTTTATATATAAATTTTTAAGGACCGTATTCGCGAATTACGATATACTAAAAGAAATTATTATAGATAGAGATAAGCTCTTTATATTAAAGTTTTAGAAAGAACTAATAAGATTATTATTAACGAAGTATAAACTATCTATATCGTTCTATCTATAGATAGACGGTTAAATAGAGAGAACGAATTAAATACTCGAATAATACCTACGAATATATATAGATTATAGTTAAACGAATTAAGTTATAATACTACCGATCGTATAATTCTACTTTAATAATTATAAATTAGCGATAGGACTAAGCCTATTCTACGCTAATTATAGATTTTACCCTAGATTAGAAGATAATATTTAAGAAGGCTTAAACCTAAGAGTACTAGTAAAAACTAAAATAATAAAGAAAATCTACGATAAATTACGAGAGAATCTAGGATTTCTCGTAGAGAGAATAGTAAAATACGTAAATAAGAAAGGGTCGAGAGACCGCCTCTAGAGGAGGGGGACCTCGTCTACCTTTTACGAAAAAATATCAAGATAAAGCGACTAAGTACGAAACTAGACTATATTAAGCTAGAACTATTTAGAGTTAAAGAAAAAATAGGGAGAGTTAACTACCGATTAGAACTTCCTAAAGATATAAGAATTCACGATATATTCTATATTTTATTACTTAAACTAGTACTAAAGAACGCTAAACTAGTTAAATTACTACCTTTAGACGAAGAAGTCGTAATAGAGGAGTACGACGTAGAGAGAGTACTTAGAAGACGTATTAGGCGTAGTATTCTCTAGTATCTAATTAAATAGTTAGGATACGATAAGTTAGAAAATAGTTAGGAACTAGAAGCTTACCTTGCGAAGGAGACTCTAGAGGAAGCTCGAAAATAATACTCTAAGTAGTTTCACTAGATAATATAGCTTCCTAATTAACCTACTTAACGCTCGGAGTATCGAGCTAGATAAAACTAGGCTTAGTAAGAGTAACCTTCTCGGAATTAGATAACCTATTAAAAACACCTAACGTCTATATCTTACGACGCAATATCCGACTTAAAGTCTCTTCTAGCCGAGCTAAGGATTCTTAAAGACCCGAGTCTTCTTCTTCTACCTTAGCTAGTTTAAGTTTAGAGGATACTATAGCCGCCTAGACCTTAGCTAGCGCGCGTCGAGAGTCCGCTATTATCTTACGTAAACGGGTAATTTCCTTTCGTTTCGCCCGCGACTTTATAACTAATTATTTCTTTTATTTCCCTACTTTTCGGAATTCTTCTATCGAGAAGGTACTATTATACTTTCGCTACCTTCGGAGATATTTAGTATAAGAAGACGACTATTCGCGGTCGTAGTAGTAAATAACCTCGTAGTTAATATACTCGATATAGACTACTATTACGATATTCTTAGGATCGGTAGAAATAGAGTCGGTAAGTTCGATACGACGTTTACTTTAAGTTTTTATAGGTTTTGTAGAACGACGAGGTTTAGCTATACGAAAGGACTATATAGTTAGCTATA